>JAANDH010001254.1:71711-109900 GCA_011799765.1 Nymphaea thermarum | reverse complement strand
GAAACAAAAAGAAAAGGAAAAGGAAAAGGAAAAAGAAAAGAAAAGAAAAAGAAAAGAAAAGAAAAAGAAAAGGAAAATAAAAGAAAAGAAAAAGAAAAATAAAAGAAATAATAAAATACATAAAAATAAAAATAAAATATAAAAAATGTAAAACCTAACCTAGCTATGCTATCAACAAGATATCTTATTTCCTAACACCTTTATCGTTTGTAGGATATGTGTAGGCAACCTCCGAGTCAGGAGCTGGTGCCGAAGGATTTGCATGGAAAAGAGTGGAGTTTCCGGCATATATTCCGAGGTGCGAGATTTGATTTGCTTTCAATGTTTCTGATGTAGATACTCGTTGATCTGTTCTGGTGTCCCATGGGTTCTTGGTCCTCGGGCGATCAATCCATATCTTTACTCCCATCTAGCTGGCCCTATGACATTCTGACCTTTAATGTGTGCAAGTGATGATGCCCCTGGGGAGATATTTAAAGCACCGTGGAAAAGTCGTTGCATCACTTTGGTTAGCTTGAAGATCGAATAAACACGATAGCTTAGCTTCCTTTTATAATTCTTTTTCTCTTTGGGATAAAGTCAAAGTGTAGCTGTTTCCTTGGGATTTGCAGTTCGCAACTTCTGAACTTAGAGTCCAAGACAAATTTCTTTGCAGTTGGACAGCTTCTAAAGACCGTGTGAGATGATGTTCTTCCCTACTCCTTATCGGGTTTAGGGATACATGTAGTTAGTGATTTTAGTTTAAAAGTGGAAGGGTTTTGGTACTTCATCTTGTATGCTCCTTCAGAGTTCGAACAATGATGGATAGAATATTTAAGAAAGATCTCGCCAAATGGTACTATGGATGGTGATTAGGAGAAACCAAGTTTCATAATTAAGCTGTCTAGGGCCTCTAGACAGCAGGGAAATCATCTACACTTTCATGATGTATTTTCTTTGAGCTGCTAATTTTATTATGCAGGGTCTGCCAAAGGGCCTGAGAATCTGTATGGTTGTTGACATAATATTACAGAATGTTAGCGTTCTGTAAAGAGTGGGGTCATACTAGTTAAGATCTTGAAGGATTGTCAATGTAATACTTTCTTGTATGTTTGATCTATTATCCCCTTGATCTCATCATACAGATAATGTTTATTCTAATCTATAGCAGTTGTTTGTGGAACACTTTCCGGTTTTGGTTCAGCCTGCTTCTACAATGCCTTGATGAAGATAGTTCATCAAGTACTTTTGCAATTTTTTTCACTAATCAAATGTTTAAATCGAATATGAGGCACATTTTCTTGTGGACTAATGTTCACCTTTTTCTTGTGATTCCAGGTCAGCCCCGGCGACATCTGCTTCAGAGTGGCTGGAGTGTCTTTGTTAGCTCTAAGAGGCTTGTTGCTGGAGATGCTTTTATTTTCCTAAGGTGTTTTGCCTTTCTATATTTGTTGGTTTCTGTTTTTTTGTTTTTCAGTTGGTTTAATATCAATATGACACCTCTTCTTTTGCAGAGGAGAAAATGGTGAACTTCGTGTTGGAGTAAGGCGTGCTATGAGACAGCAGAGCAATGTTCCATCTTCAGTCATTTCAAGTCACAGCATGCACCTTGGCGTCCTTGCTACAGCATGGCATGCTATACAAACTAGCACCATGTTTACTGTGTATCACAAACCAAGGTACAGATTGACTTTATAATCAATTTTTCCCAATAAGCAATTATTTGTTAGGGTGAGTTGTTTGTCGGCTATTCAGTTGGTCGCCCCAAATTTATCCTCCCTTTTTGGGGCGTGTTGGCAACCACTGATTAGACATTCCACATCTCCAGTTGTCTTGTATGATTGCCTTTTGCAGTTGAAGGCAGTCACAGGGTAATGCTACTGTCTAATAGAACATATGTATATGATTTCCCATGAAGTCATGAGGCCAGCATTTTGTTTTTCAGTTGGCTTGTTGATGAGTAAATTGCAGCACAGTTCTGTAATATGATTTAAATTATGTCTTTTAGTTTTAGGCCTACTGCTGTGTCCTCCTTCTTGGCTTCCTTGCAGTCTTTAGAAGAATATGAAATGAGATTTGAGTTCTCATATATACCTGTCAGACAAGTTGAATTTTGACTGGTTCCTTGTCAAGTGTGCATGCTTGAACAATTATCCTTTGAATATGCTGAAAAGAAGCTGAATAACTTTTGGCTTTGTGCCACATATCAATGTGTTTTGAACATGTGGAGCAAGTTTTAGTCCTTTTTCAGTTAAAATGGCCAGCAATATTGAAGTTGATTCAATTATTATTTTGGTGGCATGGAATACATGAAAATACATACAACCAAAAACCAGTACCTGCTTCCTGGTTGCATTTTTTGTTTCTTTGACCCATTAACGTTAAATTTCCATGCTAGACCTGATTTGGTTTCATTAGGTATACTGTTGTCTCAAAATAATAAAATTGATATATTTAAGATGTTTTTTTCACCTTTGATTATAAAACTATGCGATCAAAATCTTTGATTAAATCTGACTGGTGTATTTACTATATAGGTCCGGTCATTTGATGTTTTTATTACTTTTTTCTTCCATCATAAATTCATGCTACATTGTCTTCTACAGGACTAGCCCTTCAGAATTTATAGTGCCATTTGCACAATACATGGAATCCATAAAATGCAACTATTCTATTGGAATGAGATTCAAAATGAGATTTGAAGGTGAAGAGGCACCTGAACAAAGGTATGGGTATGTGTTTGACTTCTAAATATGATATTAAATTATTAGTCACTCACTTTTGGTATACTGTTGTCTCAAAATAATAAAATTGATATATTTAAGATGTTTTTTTCACCTTTGATTATAAAACTATGCGATCAAAATCTTTGATTAAATCTGACTGGTGTATTTACTATATAGGTCCGGTCATTTGATGTTTTTATTACTTTTTTCTTCCATCATAAATTCATGCTACATTGTTTTCTACAGGACTAGCCCTTCAGAATTTATAGTGCCATTCCATCTTTGATCAGGTTTACAGGTACCATTGTTGGCATTGGGGATTTTGATCCCACTAGGTGGCCTGATTCAAAGTTGAGATGCCTCAAGGTATTTGTTCAATCTGCCACTGGTTTTGAAACATATCTGCCTGAGGAGGCTAGTGTTACTGGTCTAACCAATTATATTATATTGTGTTTAGGTGAGATGGGATGAAACATCTTCTGTTCCTCGCCCAGAAAGAGTTTCTCCATGGCAAATTGAGCCTGCATTGGCTCCTGTTGCTCTAAATCCACTTCCTTCGAGACCTAAGAGGCCCAGACCCAATGTAGTACCTTCATCTCCCGACTCTTCTGCTCTTACTAGAGAAGGTCTCCATCTCTCTCTCTCTCTCTCTCTCTCTTTTTCCTTTTCAGCTGTATTTATCTTGCTAAAATTCTAAAAATTTTATCATTTTTTTTTTTTGGCTTTTAATCAGGCCCTGCTAAGGTTGCAGTTGACCCTGTGCAAGTCCATGGATTTTCAAGGGTCTTGCAAGGTGAAGAAATAACGACCTTGCGTGGAACTTTTGCTGACAGCGGTGAATCAGAAAATGTCCAGAAGCCAGTTGCACGGCCACATTTGCAAGATGATGATAAAATGGATGCTTCGTCCTTACCGAATTTGAGTTCTGAGAATTGGATGTCATTGTTCAGGCAGGAGGCCTCTTATTCTGATATGTTGGGTTTCAGAACTCCAGTTGATGATGCACACAGTTTTGGTGTACCGTTTGCCGACCAATCTCATGAGGAAAATAATCCTTTAGCAAGGCAGTTTCAAGAACAAGGAAGTAAGTTTCAGCCACAGGGTAGCTCCTGGTCTGTATTGCATCCTGCTTCATTGACGAGGGATTCAAGCTCAAGATTGGCAACAAGTACCAATGATTTGCCTTATCAGAAATCTGGAAATTTCCTATGCAATAGGCCAAGTGGATACTCTGTTGTACCTAATTCTACAGCTGAGCCACAACCAGGTAAATGGTTAATATCTTCATCTTCTCACCTGGAAGTTGCATCTCATCCAGTTGTAGGGATGTCTCAGAGTAGTCCCTTTGCACAACCAGAGTCTGCTAAATCTAAGGGTGAAGGAAACTGCAAGCTGTTTGGCATACATCTTACTAGTAGTTCTCATCAACCTGAACCTTCCTTCTCACATGGGAAAATAGCAGATGAAGGCATGTTAGCTTTCCGCAAACCTCAAGCACTGGAGCCAGATCAAATATCAGAGCCTTCTAAACGTACAAAATCAGTAGATGCTTTATGCAGTGACAGTGATCAAGAGAAGGCATGTCAGCCATGTCAGCAGCATTCAAGAGATGGTCATAGCAAACCTCTATGCAGTTCAACCAGGAGTTGTACAAAGGTATACCTCTCCTGTTAGCTAGATTATAGAATGTATTTGGCCTCCCCATCAAATTGACCTATTTGACAATTTGCGGTTCTTTCTTTTCCCTAAAAGAAGGGTTGCAACTGAGGTTCCTGGTATTCTTGGGTATTAAGCAGTGTTTTCCTATTTGGTATGAGAGTGTGCGGATGGGTGTGCTATGTATGTTGGACATACTTTCAAAACACAGTTTTCCTTTAGCAACTATTATTAAGCCTCTTCACATGAATGGTTGAGGCTTAACATGTTAATTACATGGTTTCAGGTACACAAGCAAGGGAGTGTGCTTGGAAGATCTGTAGACCTTAACAAGTTTAGTGGTTATAATGAGTTGATTGCAGAGTTGGATCGTATGTTTGAGTTCCAAGGGGATCTTATGAACCCGAGCAAAGGTTGGCTCGTGGTTTACACTGATAATGAAGGAGACATGATGCTTGTGGGATGATCCATGGCAGTAAGTTCCACAAACCTTTCATGGTTTTACTTTCATCTTGGTCATTGCTACTTGATTTTCACAGATAGGTGCCATCCAGACTGGCCTGTGTTGTGTCTGAAGTTTTTTAGTTCCTATCTATAGGGTACAGGATATCATGTCTACAAGCTAATAGTTCTCTTGACTCTTGAGAAATACTTGTTTTTGAGTTTTGAACTCAGAGCTGTGTTGATTAGAAACTTGGTAGAATTAACACGTCCAAGATCACAAATTTTAGCTTAAAAATGAGCATATAGACTCCCTTTTTCGTCGGTAATCTTCGGAAGGGATTTATGCCTTGTGCCTTTCAGGTTCTTAGATACCATTGAACGGAATACGTGCCATAGCTTTGTTCAGGGTTTAAATGAAATGGTTTCTCCCTACCACCCTCACCCTCCTCCTCCTCCTCTCTCTTTGCCCTTGGATTTGCATGCTTCCTAATTGGTATATAATTTGTCTCACATTTTTCTCTGGCAAACAGAGAATTCTGTAGCATGGTCCGCAAAATTTTCATTTATACCCGTGAGGAGGTTCAAAGATGAGCCCTGGATCCATTAATGCTAAGGTTGAAGAAAGTTCTGCCGCTGAAGGTAGGACCACAGTCAGAGATCCAAAAAGTAATGCCATGCCTACAACAGCTGCTTCCGAGAACTAGCTACTCGTCAACTGGTTGCAGGTGAGCGAATGAATTGTTTCTGTCATTTGCTTCACAATACGAGTGTTGATAAACCACTTTCAGTTTATGAACTTGTTTTAGAACCTGTACCAGCTTTGTTATAAAAGTTGAGTCTGTCTTTCATGGCATAGGGGAGTGGCCATTTTTCTTTAATGGCTGCTGCCGCCTCAGAAATCAATTTCCAGAAATGGTTAATGAGGATGTTCTGAGGAAGATGTCCAATGAGGCATGTTCCCTCCTCCCAAAGGTGGGTCTAATGAGATCAGGTTAGAACAACTAATAATTAGATCAGGTTACATGATCAGGTGGATCTAATGAGGAAGATGTCCAATGAGATCAGGTTAGAACAACTAATTAAAAAATCGTCTAGTATCTTTCTCTTTCTAATGCTGTATCCAACCCATAATTTGTTGCTTTTCAGGACTTTTTTGTTATTTTTCAATTCCGGACATAATCGCTGCATCAGAGTGCTGTTTTGTTGCTGGTGCCTCTTCTCCCTAGTCTCTACTGTGTGTGTAGTGAGGAGGTGCTGTAATATCTCAGTTTAATTTCTCTTGGTCATCAGCGTTACAATCTCAAATTTTCTTTCGCCATCGGCATTACAATCTCGATTTTTCTTTGCCCATTTTCTTCTCTTCCCTCTCACATTGGAGCATCTCCTTGTCTTCGCCCGTGTTTATAGTATGTGTGGGCCGCCGAATAGGGCATATAGAAGGCCTGTTACCACGTAATGGGCATTGTGTGGGCCGCCGAAGAGGGCATAAAGAAGGCCTGTTACCACGTAATGGGCATTGTGGCAGAAACTGACGAAGTTGACAATGTCTCTAAAGGGGTGAACAATGGGTAGGAGATGTCAACGGATCTGATTCGGATCAAATATATTTTTTATCATATCTGATTTTTTGGATATTCTCGGATTAGGATTTGAGTTCGGATGTGAATAAGTTTATACCATATCTGAATAGTTTGGATGTGAATAAGTTTATATTATATCTGAATCCGACTTTAAAATCTACATCGATTTTTTGTCATACATCCGATCCAAGTTATATTCGAATTCGATCCAAATTTTAAGTTATACTGAATCCGATTCGAATCTGAATTTTAAGTTATATCTGAATTCAAATCTTAAGTTTTATCTGAATTCGAGACATTGAGTCCGTTGCAAAAGTTCTAGCCAAACCTCACCAAACCCACAAAATAAATTGTATAAGAGTATAATGTAAAAGTGACTTTTGGACATATTATATGATTATACAAAATGACTTAATTGATTGATTAAATAAACAATTTTTAATAAAATTATTAAAGAAAAAAAGTTTTTTGTTAAGCTTGAGTGAGGTTTAGCTTATAGTCGAACCAACCAGTCTGAGTTGGTTAAAAGAGTTCACTTCTCAACCTGAATGATCACAAAAGGATTCGAGTACAGGACCTCAGCTTTGTATGGTATATAGTATCCTGTATACTGTGAAGCATATTGTATATATTCTTATCAAAACTCGTAAGTTTAATCGAGCGGTGAAACGCTGAGTCCTTGAACACCCCTTAAATGCACCGCAGCCACTGTGTTCCATAAGAAGACACGTTGGACTTCTGCTTCACCTTTGAAGAAGGCATGGAAGTGGAGGGCGAGACATCTGTGAGGAAGAGAGAGGAGCGTGGCTGGAGTGGGCAAGGCTGCCGGTCTGTTATTTACGGGGAGAGAAGTTGAGATGGTGAAAGGAAGGGAAGGGTGAAGGAGGTTTTGATGGAGGAAGAGAGGAAAGGTGGGATGGGAGAAAAGGGTGGAGGGAAGACATCGCCGGAGGCGGAGTCCGGCGACCCTCGTCTTTGCAGCTCGCCGTTGTGCGGTCAGATTACTCCTCCTGATCTGCTACATGGTGAAGGTGGACGGTCGGCGGGGGGCGAGGAAGGGGAACAAGGATCAGGAGGGGAACGTCGTGCTCTACACCCTCATGACATCCTTGTAGTCGAACGCTCCGTCTGTAAAATTGATTCCTCCTTGGAATGAATTGAGCCTTTCATGCATCATCTCTTGGGCTTTGAGGTGTTGTTGTGTCGTTGTAATCAGAAGGCGTTTCTAATCTTCTCCGATCTTTGCTTCCTATCCCTATAATGATGTGTAAGCGTTAGTAGTAATGTTATTATCTCGTCTCTGTCTATGTCTCTGTCTCTCTCTTTCTTTTGATGCGTTATGTGAAGTTGTAAGTTTTTTTCTTCTTTTGTTTGGTGATGCCCTTGACATTTCGATTCCACTTCAACTTTCTATTAGAGGTAAAAGTTTTTGTAACTTTGAATTGAGTTTTTGGATATATATATATATATATATATATATATATATATATATATATATAAAGTCTATTTTGATATAAAGATTCAAGTTATCTTAATGTTGATTTTTGTATGATCATGCCACGGGGGTTGTTTATTTTTTCTTATTATAAAAACACCATTAAAGTCTAACTTATAATCAAACTTAGAATATATTTTGCATCTACTAAGATCATATCAATAAGGTTAAACTGCAAAAAAAAAAAATCAAAATCAAAAAGCGGCTTCACCATCATCTTTTGGAAGACGGAGGAGGAGGGGGAACAGCGAGGGAGACGGAGACGGAGGAGGAGGGAGAGGGAGAGGGAGAGAGGGAGGGGGAGAGGGGGAAGGGAGGGCGGACAGGGAGGCAGGAAGGAGAGGGAGGGGGAGAGGGGGAAGGGAGGGGGGACAGGGAGACAGGAAGGAGAGGGAGGGGGAGCGGATAGGAGGAGGGAGAGGGAGAGGGGGAAAGGAGGAGGGAGGGCGGAGAGGGAGACGGGAAGGGAGAGGCAGAGGAGGGAGAGGGAACAGGCTCAGAGGAGGAGGGAGAGAGGAGAGGGAGACGTGAAGGGAGAGGGGTGAAATCGGGCCGGGCCGGGGAGCCGCTGGGCCGGCCTATCGGGCCCGGGCCCTGCCCGGGCTGGGATTTTCCCGGCCCATACCGGGTTGAATAAGTGATCCATTTTTAGGTTTTGTCATAAATTACTTAAATTAGTAGTTCAAACCACACTCAAAATAGGGTCATTTCCCATTGATATAGAAACTTTTGTACCAAAAACAATGGTATCTCCATTGATAGCCCCTTTGGGATGTAAAATGTATCTCTTCTGTCCATCCCTATCATGTATGAGACAAATGTATGCATTTCCATTAGAGTATATTGTATGGTTACGATTCTACTAGATGTCTTTTGGATTCTGTCAAAAATCAATTTTATGGTATAGACGCGTATGACCTCCCCCTCTATGCCATGTGGTAATGATTCCTCTGGCATTACGACCTTTCCCATAACTATATTGTCCATAGATCAAATTTGTTTGTGGATAGGATTTTGCTTGACTGTGTACAACTCTTTTGCGTGTGCTAGGAGCAGAAGTCTTGTATAAATATATTCTCATGTTATTAAGTAATTATTTTTTTTAGTTAAGTTATTTTCTTTATAAGAGGTGGAATAGAATAACCTGGTTGAAGTATAATGACATTTCAAATGCATGGTATGTCACATAATAGGTCTCATTCTTCTACTTTTTTCTGGAAGTCACTTAATGGCTATTGTGAGACTCCGATCCCAACAAGAAGCATCGTTGACGCATTCATCATCATCAAGATGACATGGTTCATTCATTACAACAAATATGAAATGTGCCAACCCTTCCCAGTTGGAAAAAATGTATTTGAGACCAAAGCATTTGCCGATGGCTGGCAAGTAAAAGTCTCGTTCGCAGAGATGAGGTTGAATTATATTTTCAAAATTTAGACAGAGGCCTAAATATCATTTTTTAAAATTTTTATGTAAGATAAATATTTTTTTTTAATTTATATGTAAATTTCATGACAACCCTACCGCACGAAGAACTGCCCTAGGAGAGAGAGTCTCTGAGGTTCGTTCCCCCCTAGTGTCCAGCCAGCATTCCTCTGGTGGCCGGCCGTTTGGCCGGCGTAGTAGGACGAGTTGGAAATGGAAGCAGACGTGCCGAAGATCTGCAATGCTATGGAGGAAGGAGGAGATGGCGTCGTACAACCAGCTACGCTTAGCAGAGAGGCGTCTGCACTTAAGGGGCCCTCTTGGGCATCCATCGTTGAAGGGGATAAGTTCCTTGATGAAGACTATATGAATGAAGTTGAAATCCGAGAGGTGGACGACAACAAGGTGTTGTTCGTCCCCAAATCAGCGCACGAGCAGCTCAAAGCCCCTTTTCGATTTACAGCAATTGCTACGCTTTTAGGTGGTCGCTCCAGCAACAGGTTAGACTATGGTTTTCTCTTTTCTTCCCTTCGTGTTCTTTGGGTTGGGCTCTACCCAATCAAATTTTTGTGTGTAGGCAAAGGATTGTTCCTAGTTAGGGCCTCTAATGAGGCTGATTTGCAAATGATTCTTGCCCCTGGTCACTAGAAAGTTGGGGGGCGGGTTCTGGTCGCTAATCATTGAAGACCTGGTATGCCGTTGAAACTAGAATCTTCTAGTAGAGTCCGCATTTGGGTGCGCCTCCCTGATTTGCCGCCTGAGCTCTGGAGGAATGGTATATTTCATAGGCTTGCCAGAATGATGGGAGCGACGTTCGTCGAAGCCGATGCGTTCACAAAGGAGGTTGCTAGTTTGGGTTTCGCGCGTGTGCTCCTCGAGGTTCCGTTGGGTTTTCAACCAGTGAATAAAGTCAGGGTTTCTTTTGAAGAAGGGGTTGCCCTAGTGCAAATTATTGAGTATGAGTCGAAGGTGAGATATTGTCGTAAATGTGGTGCGACAACCCACTTCACCTTCGCTTGTGATGATTTGAAGCAGTCCCCCAGTACATATACCGCTGATGTTGAAGATGGGAAGGCTTGGATGGCGGTTAAAAGCCCAAAACGTCGCTCCTTCTCCCTGAACAAAACAACTGGTCCAACTAATCAGGCGAACAGATTTTCAGCACTTCATAGTGTGCCTGAGGGGGAGGAGGGTGTTAATGCTAAAGAGGGAGGGACTAGCGCTGCTCCTATCCCAGAGAGTGCGAGGAGGAAATCAATGCAGGCCGATGAGGCTTGTTCGGAAGTGGTGGGACATGACAGGGTCTCTAGTAAAGAGGTGATTCATGCATTAACAAAAGGGGCGCCTAGTGCAAGTATACTTCAAGGCCAGCAGAGTGCCGACTCTATGGTTATAGATGAGACACATGATCTCCCAGTCGATGCTTTGGTGTCTCATCGGAAAGCTTCAATGGAGAAGAAACACCAGTTGAAAAGCAAATCTACCAGCTCATTTAAAAAGAGACACACCAGCCACACTCAGTCTGAGAAGCTCCTTGCTGATTTATATGCCTCTTGCTTTGACGCAAGCCTGGTCCGTCCTCAGACCATAGATCATTCTAGCTTCGGTGCAGCTGAAGCTAGGGCCTGCCCAGCTTCGGAAGACCTAGGCGATAACGAAATGAGGTTAATTTTATACAAAGAAGAGGAAAAAATCCAATTGGATGCTAAGGATAACAACCCTTCCAACAGAGAGATGGTGGGGTGCAATGAGGTTCCTTGCTTGGAACGCTCGCGGGTTGGCTGGTGCCACTGCCCAGCATGACCTCCAATTAATGTTTCAGCTTGCTCACTCAGATATTGCAGTTCTCATTGACACAAAATTGAATGAGACTGCTTTGACGAAACTCAGTTTGAAGTTTAGCAGATATCACTCTGTTTCTAACATTCATCTTAATGGCCAATGGGCCCAGATTTGGCTTTTGTGGGAGGCTGATAAGATGCAGGTCCAGACTTCTAAAGTGCAAGCTCATTGGATTTCTATCGAGGTGAAGCACCTTAGTTCTGGTAGAATTTTCTCTGTTTTAGGGGTTTACCTCAATCCGGATTTCCGCATCCGTAGGTTCCAATATGATGAGCTTAATGCAGAGCTATCTAGCCTATGTAAGCCCAATGTTTGCTTATGCGACTTCAATTCAGTGAGAGACATGTCGCAAAAAACTGGAAGACCCCCAGCCCTTTGGCCATGTATTCTTTTTAATAATTTTATTGTCTCTAACCAATTTGTGAAAATTCATGACCCTGACATCAAGTACTCTTGGTCTAACAAGAGAGAGGGCCCTGCTAATGTGCAAAGCCTGATTGATCACTGTTTTGTCTCCCATGACTGGTGGGACTGCCGGGAGTGGAATTTAAGTCTTCGGATTCTTCCTCGCACTTCTTCTGACCATAATCTTATTGTGATGGCGGCTGAGAGAAACCATATCTTCACCTGTGGCAAATCAGTCGTTCGCTACTTCAATTACTGAGAACAATTTCCTCAGTGCGCCAATCACATTGCAGACTGCTGGTCTCATCATGTCGCTGGCTGCCCCATGGTTAGGCTTGTTTCTAAACTTCACCTTGTTAGAGACAAGCTTCGGGAGTGGTCTAAGCAAGGCCCCAATGATCTGGTTAGAATTATTGAGAGACTCAGAGTGCAGGTAGGTGTGGCCCAGAACCATTTGGATAGGGTTGATTTGTCGGCATCCTCTCGTGAGATCAAGCTCCGCCTCACCCTCCTTAAGCTTGTCAAAATGGATGAGGAGCGGCTGACGCAAAAGGCTCGTGTGAGGTGGATGAAGGAGGGCGACTCTAATTCTAAATTTTTCCATGCCATGGCTAAAGGCAGACAACGGAGAAACCATATCTGCACTATCATGGATGGTCAGAGGGTCCTCTCTGACATGGATGAAATCTTTGCGTCTTGCACCACTTATTTCAAAGAACTCTTGACTGACAATGCGAGATCGAGCACCCTTCCTTCAAATGTTTGTACAGGCCTAACGGTGACTGACGAAGAAAATGAACTTCTAGTGAGTCCTATCCGTGATGAGAAAATTCAATGGGCAGTTTTAAGGGCGAAAAAGGATTCAGCTGTTGGACCAGACGACTTCAACAGTCACTTTTATCAATCACACTGGTCCATCATTAGGCCCGATGTGAGCCTCGCAGTTAAGGAGTTTTTCCGGTCCGGACGCATGGTTAAAGGGATAAACAAAACACACATTGTTCTTCTCCCCAAAGAAGAGGGTGCATGCACTATGGATAAGTTTCGTCATATATCTCTTTGCAATAGCATTCTTAAATTCCTCACGTGAATTATGGTGTTACACATGAGACCTATTTTGAGTCGCATCCTTCATTGGAATCAGGCAGCTTTTTTTATGGTACGCAGCATCCAAGACAGTTTTCTACTTAGTCAAGAGGTGGTTCATTCACTTGCTCACAGTAAGTCTAAAGCTGCGTGCGTTAAAATCGACCTCAGTAAGGCGTATGACAGAGTGAATTAGCGGTTCCTAGAGAATAGCCTTAAACTGTTAGGCTTTTGCTTCAACTGGACTAACCGTATTATGACTGTTGTTTCTGCAGTGTCCTCAGTACTGCTCATTAACGGTAAGGAAGGACCCTGGTTCTTCACCACAAGGGGGCTGCGGCAAGGAGACCCCCTATCCCCCTATCTGTTCGTCGTTACGATGGAAATTCTTAATCGTAGCATGTTGGCTTATATGCAAATGGGTAACATCCGGGGCCCAAAGGTTAGTGCTCTTAGCTCTATTCATTCCTCATTCTACGCTGATGATGTCCTTGTTTTCATTGAAGGCAGGAAAAAATTCTTTCTTGGCCTTAGAAATTGTTTCTTCGAGTTTGAGGCTTGTTCTGGTCTCAAAGTTAATACCAACAAGACCTTTGTGTATTTCTTTAATCTTTCTGACTTCGAGTGCAGCAGACTATGTGCCATCACGGGCTGGAAAAGAGGTACTTTGCCAGTTATGCATTTGGGTCTGCCTCTCCAAGACCAGGCCATCACAGGGAGCCAATGTCAGCACATAGTGATGAAAGTTAATCAGGAATTGGCAGGCTGGAAGCAGAAGCTGCTTTCCTATGCCGGGAGACTCTGCTTGGTTAAACATGTTCTAGAAGCTGCTTTCCTATGCCGGGAGACTCTGCTTGGTTAAACATGTTCTAGCATCTATCCCTAGCATTGGATTATGGTCTTGTGGATTCCTTTGCCCACATGCCACCTTATCGAAAAGTTATTTTCGGGTTTTATCTGGGGGGATGATCTGGAGGCAAAAGGGGCACACCTTATTAGTTGGAATGCTCTTTGCAAACCAAAGGTGGAGGGTGGAGTAGGGCTTCAGCGCATGGTGGATATTAATGGGGCTAATTTTTGTTTCCTCGAGATCAAAGCTATCACGCAGGACTCACTTTGGGCTGAGCTCGTCAGGGCCAAGTATCTTACCAAAAAGAGCCTCTGGCGGTACAAGATCAGTGGAAGCGAATCTAGCTTATGGAAGCGGGTGATCAAATGTTGGCAGCTAATTGAATCTCAAGTTCATTGGAGAGTAAACAATGGCTCAAGTGTCAAATTTTGGCGTGACCGGTGGAGTTGTGTCATCATCTCCAATATGATCTCTCCTACTAGTTGGCCGCTAATTCAAGATACTATAAACTGCACTATTAAGGAGTTGTTTGCCGATCAACAAACCTATGTCCATATGTTCCTTGACTCTATGAGCATTCCCATGCACCTCCCAAGGCTTGAGGATAGTCGACAAGATATACTTGAATGGGGGTGGACCGTGGTTCCCGGCCGCTGTCTAGACACCATATCTGGGACTTGTTGCGAGATAGTAGTCCCACTCAGCCTTGGAGGAATGCCATTTGGAATGTTGGAGCCCCTCCCCGTGCTGCGTGGACGACCTACCTGGCGGTTGAAGGTCGACTTCAAGTTGATGCTAGAGCTTAGAAGCATGGACTCTACCTTGCCTCCAGATGTTATATTTGCAAAAGTGCTCAAGAAGATATCAATCATGTCTTCCTCCATTGCAAAGAAGCTAGAAGCCTTTGGGAGTTAGTTATCAAGAAGTTCATGCAAAGTAATTTCCATCCACTAATGGTTAAAGACCCACTCGTTTGGTGGACGTCTCGCAAATTCAAAAATAAAGTCCTATTCAAATGCTAGAAGACTTTGTTGCACATAATCCTTTGGCTTATTTGGAAATGGTGAAACAATTGCAAACATGGGGAGAAAGATGCTATGAACTATAGTGGAAAGGCGCTATGGAGCTACTGCAGTGACTTTATGATCTCTAAAGACCGAAAGCATGGTGATAGACAAACTATCCAAACGTGGTTACAGGTTGGGCTCCCTTGTGGAGGTTGGAGATGGGAACATGGAACTACCCACAATATTCACATTGCAGTTTGCCTAATCGAGGAGAGCAGGAATGTGGCTGCTCTAGTAAGGGACAGTAGCGGGCGTTATATTTTTGGTATCGCTTGCTGGAGTGATGCAGCCAGAGCTACTGATGAAGCTTGGGTCCTTCAGCAAAGTCTTCTAGCTGTCTAGGAATCTGATAGGAATGCGGGCAACATCAAAGTCATTTGCAATAGTGAGTTTTTCATCAGCCGTTGCAGCAAGTGCTTCAGGAATTATTCTTTAAAACACATGTTGAAGGGCGTTGCAAGTTGACTGCAACAGTTTGGTTTTCATTAGAGATGACCCTGCTCCTGAGGTGTTTCATCTACTTAGAAGGGGTGACAGTGCTACTATTTGCAAGGTATGGCATCAACCGTCTCTTGACTGGAGGCCATACAAGGACATTTTGTAAATGGTTAGGATCTCTTGGATCCCATTTTTGTTGTAAATACTCCTCCATGTTTTGTCAATAAATTCCGGGATAACCCCCCAGCATCAGTTCTCTGGAAAATTTATATGTAAATTTGAAGAAAAAATGGTTGGTGGGGGGAGGACCCTTGCTCGACATACGATTATTTCTGATGCTTTTGATTGTTGGGATGTAAAAAATCTTTCCCAACAACTTGAGTCATTGACTCACTGTAGTTTGGATGACACACTCAAAATCCCATTTTCTAGTAACTTAAGAGACTGTTTGGAAAGATGAACACTTTGTTAGTATTTCATGCATATGTTCCAAAAATTGAGGCAAATTCATGAAACACTTAAGAAAGTATTTAATGAATTTAAGCCAATTATTGAGACAGATACATATAACACTAATAAAGTGTTCATCTTGCCAAACAGACCTAAGGGACTTAAAATAACTTTTGTCAAAACTGAGTTTCAGTCAAAGTTGGGTTTGATGGTACCCAAAGACTCTAAAAACTGATGGTACCCAAAGACTCTAAAAACCTAGTGTTTTTACCTCCAAAACCTACTTTTTATGATATCATCGAAACACCCCCAAATAGGGATGTCAATAGATCAGATTCAAACGGAAATGCTATTAATTATATCTATTTCATTTGATTATTCACATACTTAGATTCAAATTCAGATTGAATATGAATAAAGAAAAGACATCCGAATCCGAAATCTGACTTCACGAATCTCATTTGAGTCTGATTTTTACATTCACATCCAAATCTGAATTTGAACTGAACCTGGTTGAATGTAAGAGTGATGGATATGGGATATTTGTTTAAAATTAAATCCAATCCGATTTGATTTCTTGATCAAAAATTGATGTTTTCTGTTCATATCTGATTTTTTTGGAATGGTTTGGTGGGATACCAATCCAAGTCAAATACTATTGACTTTCCTACCCCCAAAGTTTTCATGTTCCTCATGAACAACATACACAGAATGTAATGCTAGTCATATTCTATATATTCAAATGGTGTTACGTTGTGTATAATGTCTTCTAAACTGATAGAAAAAAGTCAGGAATGTTTGGTGGGATACCTTTGTTTGTCAACTCACTTAGAAGCATTTGGCTCTTCAAATGACTTAAGACAAACAAAAATGAGGATTGGAATTGAAATTGGAATAATAAAGAGATGAAGTTAATAAAAAAAATGAGGATGGGAATTAAAATTGGAATAATAAAGATCCATGAAGTTAATAAATTGAACTTAGTCCTTTTTCTGAAGACATGCAAGTAGAGCTTGTTCTAAAAAAAAATAATACCCAAAGGCACAAGTGGACATGTAAGAACAAAGGTTTGCATTTTACAACTCTTTGAAAGGAAAATTTCTAGGCGAGTTTGAGAGCTGCCCATATGATGGCCAAGCCCTCCTTCTTTCCTCCTCGCCTCTGGGGTTATGGGCTGCGTTAAAGTTTGTGTGCAGATGGTGCACTGTCAAGTTGGTGCATTGTTACGACCCACAGACCCCAAAAATATAGTACTCAAACTCTAGTAGAGCTAGGAAGTTTGGACTGAGGGGCGCTATTTCAATAGTTTTTTACACTCGGCGTATAAAAATAAGCAAAAAATGAATGACACTAATATGAAAATTAAGGAGAATTGTGAGGCTGATGTGGGCAACTGCACATATCAATCCATATGTATCTCTACTACAATACCCAAAGGAGTCATTTATGACCAGTAGGAACACGTTATGAGTATTCTACAAATCTGTTATGAGTATTCTACAAATCTGACTTAAAGTTTGTGGCAGATTCACACAACATTTATTTTAGTGTTCCATGAATTTGTTTCAATGTTTAAGGCAAATTTATGAAATACTCACATTGTTAAAGGAATCGAACTAGTGACACATTGTTAAAGAGCCACTTACCCCACCAATTGTGCTAATTGTAACACTTGAAACCTTTGGTAGAAGATTTTTAAATTGCTGCAATGATACATGGTTAGGCATATTAGTTGGTTTGTTAAATGCTAATGATGTTCCTTATATTAATAAGGTTTAGGATTTAAATATGTCCTGCTGTTAGAGCAAGCTATGACCCCTTTTCTAAGACAATAGGCCAGTGTGGTTTTTGAAATTTTATTTATTTTTTAAATAATTTGAAATTATTTTATAATATTTTTAATAAAAAATGAAAAATTATGCTCCCACGTTCCTCCATCTTTGGTGTGAACTTCTAAGGGACGCCTTATCGAATTTCAGAAAAAAGCAACCAGCGAAAAATAAAAAGTTAAAAGAAAAAGGCACTTACTCAAATCAAGTAAAACCTAGCCCTAGCCGCCTCCTTGGACCGAACCAAGGGACCGTGGGTTGGGTCTGAGCTTGTTTCCTGATCCAGTTCCAAGATCCATCAAGAGCAACGACGCAATGACCCAATACGATAACCCTAGCATTTTTTAAGCGGGAGTCCCATCTCCTGTCTTTCCTCTCATTCTCTCTCCTATTTGCTGCGGCGAATCGGCCATGGCGGTTCCTCTGCTGAGCAAGAAGATCATAAAGAAGAGGGTCAAGAAGTTCAAGAGGCCACAGAGCGACCGCAAGATCTCCGTCAAGGTACCCGTCTCTCACTCACTCTCGATCTCTCCCTCTGCTGTTGATGTTTTTAGGTGTACAGTATACCCGGAGGAACTCATCTGGCGAGAAATTTGTGAATCTGATTTTCAACTTGTTCTGTGTGGTTACTTCTCTGTTTTGGTCTTGTAGCTTCGTGGTGAATCATTTGTTGGGCTTTCTTTCTTGTATTTTTTTTTTGTTCTTTTACTCAGCTGAGTATAAAATGATGTCCTAAGGTGAATGAAGAAAGTTTCCTGCCGCAACTCTGGACCGTCTAAATCTCCATGTTAAGTTGTGTTTTATGGATTGGGAAGGAATTGGATCCTTAAGGAAGAATAATGACGAAGTTTTGGGTTCAGATAAAATTATGCGCTTTTGTTAGACAGAAATGCGGGGGCGGTCGGATGGCCGAATGGTGCACTTTTTGTTCCTAGAATGGAATTGAATTTTTTAACAACATAGCAAGATCTTTGAAGATTTGGAATGGTGTGAAAGTGCGCCTACTTAGCCAAATTCTTTAATTTGGGGATGGGTGTATTAGAATGGCGTATTATTGGTTGAAAAGCTTATACATTAATTTGCAAGTGATGAGCTCACATTTGTGATTGCTAGAAGACATAGTAGCTATGTGAAGCATTGTATCCAGCCTTGAGTGTTTAATTTTCTCAAATACACCCTTAAATACGTTTGCAGCTCATGTTTGAATGAGAGTGCTTTTTCTTTTGGAAGATGTGTGCGGGAGATGGAGAGAGGAGGAAGAGAGTGAGTGCTTGGAGAAGATCCGAAATATGTCCTGTTGTCAAGTTATGGAGTAAAGTAGTGGGCTTTTTGGGCAGGGAACGAATGTCATGTTTGGCTACCCCCGCATGCGGCTGGATGTCTGTTTGATAAAATATGTTCCCGATGTAATTGGCATCTTATTTACATTTTTTGATATAGGATGGAATTGAAATCCGGAGATGCTGCTTTGTGTGACTTTTGCTAAATGGTTGGTCACTCATATCACATATGCATATGATAGGCATTAACACCTGCATGTGTACACGTGAATTTCATTTGGGGGGTGCTCTGTAAAAATTAGATGCTTGATCGATGTTGCATGAATGCTGTTGATGTGGCACCAGGCTTACTGTCAGGTCCAGTGAGATCGTGCAATTCATTTCAGATCTTTTCTTAAGAATGTCCAAACTCCAAATTGCTTAATAACAGAAATGTATGATTTTTTGGCCCGAACTTTGCTTCACTTGGGTGAAACATCTTTTCAATTCTTTGGATTTCAAGATATTCAATTACTAATGTTTTTCGTTTGTTTTCCCTTGAATGTCAGTTTTCAATCAAGATTCAGACTGTTTTTGTAAGTGTTTGTTTTTGTGTGTGTGTATATATATATATATACGTGCATATGGGCCACTTTGTGCATGGTATGTACCTTGTGAGTTGTGATGCTTCCCATACATTGGCATGTTTCAAGCTAATGAACCTAAGGCTGTCTTCAAGGATTTTGACACCCGAATAACCCTTAAATTGCTCATTTGATGTTTGATTCACGAATGTCTACAACTCCAAAAGCTGGAATACTGCACTTATTTTGATGAGAAATGGATTCTCATTTTGACATTCCAACTTTGGCTTGAGTCAAAGATATAATTGTGTGCTGCTCCAGCTGTCCAGTTACTTGGTCATGTTTTTATTTAGTTTCGAAGGGTATTGATTTCTCATTATATGAGAAGGCTTCCTTTTTCTCTTTATTTTGGGTAGTTGGGATTTTCTAAATTTTCTCAAATAATATTCAGTGTAATCATTGTCTGCACGGCATTTTTATCTATGTTACCGTTGGTAGGATAATTTGGAATTCCGAGTTCAGCATAAATTTGCTTTCCTTTAACTTGTAACACAAATCTTACATGGTCTATCAATTGCATTATAACAGCCAAGTTGGCGAAGGCCAAAGGGTATTGATTCACGTGTGAGGAGAAAATTCAAAGGATGCACTCTCATGCCAAACATCGGTTATGGTTCTAACAAGAAAACAAGGCATTATCTTCCTAATGGCTTTAAGAAATTTGTCGTGCACAATGCCAGTGACCTGGACCTCTTGATGATGCATAACAGGTAACATCTTCTCATATTCATATGCTTTATATAGCTTTTCCTTATGTAACACTACCTCATGATCGTGACTGTTTGTTGGTTCATGACTTGCAATTCTTAATCTCTTTCAGGGTCTTCTGTGCCGAGATTGCCCACAATGTCTCTACCTTGAAGCGCAAAGCCATTGTGGAGAGAGCTGCCCAACTTGATGTCGTGGTGACCAACAAACTTGCAAGGTTGCGCAGCCAGGAAGATGAGTGAACCAGCAGTTTTTCCTCTCTTACTACCGGACTACCTACAACTTGTCATTTGAGCATGAATACTTAAGTTTTGTCATTTAAACTTCTTTAATTCAAGAATATGGTAGTGACTGTCGCAGAAAATTAGCAGTTAAGAAGTTTGGAATGTCTTTGCGTGCCCAGCAGCCTAAATCGGTCTCCGATATGACATTTTCTCCCTTGCATGTAATCATTGTTCAGTTGCTTCTTTTTTGTTCTTAGGCGTCGACAGAGTTTCCTTCAAAATCATTTGATTTGATGGTTGATGGAGAATATTATGTGTCATTGTTTTCAAGGGATTCTTGTCTACCAGTTATTGGTTGATCTTGATTCCTGAAGAATGCATGAAGGGTGGAGATGTAGGCCTTGGCATAGGTTCAATCCCCACCTTCCTCTTCGAGCTTTTCCATAAACCTATGTTAATCTGGGCTAGCACTGAACGAGCATGCTCGTTAAGTAGTCTGGTCCTTGAATTATTCTTTTCGTCGGTAATTCAAATAGAGGGGAAAAGTATGAAGGGAAATGAGAAGGGTTTACTTCTGTGGCTGCCTTCTGCAATCAAATAAAGCATTGTTGTGGCCAACTGAGTCTAGAGGTCGACTTTGGATGTACGTCGCATGGAAGTCCAAGATTGAAGTGGGTGTGCTCTTGAATTGTTTGCTTTTGCATGGGTCCTCTCTCTCTCTCTTATTTTAGTTTGTCACTATGTTAGAGTGGCGCTGTGCCATTGACAAATTTCGGCCTGAAGAATTGATCAAAACCAAGATGCCATGTCCCAAGGAATGGTTGAGATAAAAGATCCACTGGTACTCGGCCCTGGCAAGAGCGCAACTGCGCAAGTTTTGCTAATTCTAACTTGGCCAACCATAGGAAGTAAAATAAGTCGTTGTGCCTTCATTTTTGTCGTAAAGGCTTACCAATTATGCACTTTTGAGCAACTTCTCCTGCTTCAAGGGGCATGGTGTTGTCGGTTGAGGAAGGGGCATATGTAAATGAAGTCATTGAACTAGCGGAAAATAAAATAGATTTGAACTTCAGCAACATGGACTCCTAAATCTCATGATGCTGATATCTCAAGTGAGATATCTTTCTGTGTAAGAGGGCAAGTCTTTCTAAGTCTTCATTTGCCTCGGCGAATAGCCATAGCGGCAAGGTGTTGCTACGATTTTGTTAGGGCTTCTGTGACTCTCGACTTGGGATCTCCAAATCTGGTTATGGCCGCCGGCTCCCACCCTTCTGATCCGACTGTAGAAAGTGACAGCAGGCGTGATCAAGACCTGCTGATCCGCTCGGGAGATTGCGCTCAGGTTACCCACAGCCTGTCTGCTGATCGGCCACCAACAAAGAGGGCTCCCTAGGCAAGCTTTAGGTGCTCAGCTCTGGACTGCTCGGTAGGGCATACTTATCTCGAACTCGAAGGTTAAGCTTGAGACAACGAAGGAGCCATTCAGTGGTCCATCATGGGTTGCTTCTTCCATGGGACTGAGCGTGCCAGTGTAGAAATGCAATTCGCCATTGAAGCTCTGAGAAAAAGCTTGAAAAACTACTGAGTCTCCCAAATTTTCTGCATCGGGGAAGGGGGCGGTTTTCTGATTCGGTTTATGCAAGCGAACGATACGTGGGTGGCTTTGAAACATCGATCTTGAAGACAAATTTCGTTGTCCATAGATGGGACTCATTCCCTTGATGTGGATTTTGAATGGGCCATTAGAATTCCTGTTTGAATCGGCCACTACAAGGCAGGATTAGATACTGCCCTAAATCAGCACCGCTTCAGCACTCTAGCATATACATAGAGAGCCAAGGTGGGTCTAACTATATACATGTATACATATACAGCGACCTTCTTCTTAGCCTGGGAAAATTTTATGTTCAGTGTTTAAATTAATGACGTTTTTCTTTGATCAATATCAATGTATAAATGAGGGAGGTTAATGTTTCAGGTTGGATCTCGATCTATCCTTTGTCGAACACGACTTGATCAGATTTTGTGTAATCAGGTTCTTACTATAAATTTGGACTTCACTGACATAAGACCGGACTTTCATATGAATGCGATCAGACCTTTATCGGGTCCTGGGCAGATATCTGACCTAGGTTCCGCTTCGGTTTGTAGCAGTTGCATGAATTGGTGTTCTATTCATTTTTTTGTATTACAAATATAAAACTAATAAATATATTACAAATAAAAATGGTGTTTAATAGTCGTGCAAATAATAAATCAATGTTTTATTTTAAAAGCTAGATAAAAATTGAACTTTTGAGAGGGATTTTTATGGAACTAACTAATTTGCAAGAAATTTTAAATTTTTATATGAAATGACAAAAAGGAAAGCACCAAATCTATTATATTCACTTCGTAAAGAACCACTCTTTCTTGGATGATGGAAAATGTTTCTCCCCGTAGTAATAATATTTTTGTTGGTTTGTATCAAAAGTTATTGTGAACTTTGGTGATTTCTATAAAAAACTGGATGTTTATTAGTTAATTTCATTAAAGATTGAGCACCTTCCAGTAAATTACCAGAAGATGGGCGGGTAAAATGGAAAAAAGTTTCCTAAGACGAACGACTGGAGAAAAGTTTTCCTGTGAGATCTATGGGGTTTTTTCTCCACCCATCGAATCTCCTCAACTTGGGAGTTCCAAAGATCTGAAATTGTCTCCAAATTTGCCGCCAGATTTTGGAGTTTCATGCGCCATGGGCTTCTAGGGTTCTTGCTGCTTCCTCTTGTCAGTTCCTGACGTTTTCATGGAGGAAGAGAAAGCAGCGGCGTACTTCGATGATCTCACCCGGAGAGGTGAGGGAGCGGCGAGGTTCAAGCAGGGTTTGGGATACTCCGCCGGATCCTCCTCCTCCCCATCATTTGTCAAAGCCTCCAGTTCATTCTCTTTGAGCAACTTTGTGTCCGCGTCGACCCGCGAAACCGAGGCCGATATCGAGAAGGAATGCCGGATTGGGAGGATTCAGGACAAACTCAAGCGGAAAGATTCGGCTTCCGACAAGGGCCGCGGATTTGCGGAGCGTCAGCGTCTGTCGGGGTCGCGGGACTCGGATGAGCGTAATTTTGGGGAGTCGAGAAGGCAGAGGAGGAGGAGTCGGTCGAGGAGTTACTCGTCTGGGGAAGAGAACGGTCGTGGGAGGTCTGGTCATGGGCATCGCGCTGGTTATAGGGCTTCAGAAGATCGGAGGACGGAAAGGGAGCAGAGTCCGGAGGAAGCAAAAAGGCGGAGGAGGAGGAGAAGTAGGTCGAGAAGTTATTCCCCAGATAGAGGGAGCAGCCGCCATAGATCAGATTGCCGCCGTACAAATGGTAATTCAGAGTCTTATCGCAGGAGCCGCGATGATTCTGCTTCTAGAGGAAGGCGGCGGGGAAGTCGGAGTTGTTCTCCCAGGGAAAAGAAGAGGTCAGAAAGCAGAAAAGTTGATGGAAAGGCCGATATTGATTATTCACGATTGATCGAGGGCTACGATAAGATGGTAAATAACTCCTGAAGAAGCTTCTGTTGGTTTTCAGCGTGATTTTCACGTCCGTACTCTTATGCATGTGTACTATAAAGTTCCCAGACACCAGGTCCCAGTGTTATAGACTTATAGTTACTTGTCCGCAAGCATACCAATCTTTTGGAACACAAAGCAAACAATCTTCAAACTGAGGATCTTTATGTTCAGTCTTTCTGCTATTACAATATAATTTAGGTTCTTTTGTTGCGCTTGGCTCTTGCTGCTAGTCTGTCACCTTGTCTGATGCCATTATGTGTCTCCATTTAAGTGAATCCCAACGGAGGGCCAATTCCACCCATCGTGAGGTTAGCAAACTTGTCTCCTTTTATTTTGGCTCTTGCGGATTGTGTTGGTGTATATAGTATGGTGCGTACATATTGCGGCGACTTTTACTCCACAACAGGACGATGTTGTATGACGTGTACTTTACACCGACAGGTCTATGTTAGAAACTTAAACTTATGTGGATTGGAACACTTTGGTACTGCAAAGTGGTATTTCCTTGGTACGATACGCGCAATGGTTTGTACTTTTCATATCAGTGAACACGTGAAAAAAACTTAGAAAGGGTTTTCTATGACATGTCGAGATCCAATCTCATCCGTAATTACATAGAAGGACAATTATCTACTTAGGGGAATCTTGACTCCTTCGTCCATAGGGATCAAGGTCTCATAGAAAGCATGGATGCCGAAGCTATAGAGAGCATGCAGATCTTTGGGATGTAATCTATTTTATCATATTACTATGGTTTTCAAATAGCCAGAGGATCTTGTTGATAGTACCTACAGTAATTTAGCCTGATCCTAACAATTAAGAGGAACATCTCATGCTCATTACTCATGTGATCTAGAACTCTATTTATCAGGACACGTACAGTGTATTTCAACTGAAAAAGTAAATTGTCATCTCTCTGTCGGTTAGGTATCTAAAGATTCTAAACTGCTGAATATTATGAAATTCTTGGAGGCTGTAGATGGTGAGATGGGTGTCATAAAAAAAAATGTTGATAAGGAATTTCTTATTAATTACTTTCTTGGATGAGCAAGAGAAAGAATGTTGTGTCGCAGAGCACATACAAGAAGTGCAGCAAAGCCACTAAGTATCAGTTTGCAGTATTCAGCAAGTTCTAAGAGTGAAATTGTAACTGCTATATTATGATATGCTACTCATAAGCTAGTGGCTCTTTGAGTACATAAAACTTCAATAATTCACCACAATTTCAGAGAGATGGATCACTGGAATACAATAGTTTATACTCATCACTGCTATGGAGCCACTAAAATATAATGTCAGGGGTTGTGCATATCAAACTTGAAAGCTAAGAGATGCAAACATGTTTAGATGACCAGCATAGATGCAATTGATGAAAATGAAGGCTGAGACTTAAAACGAACACACTGGCTTGTGATAAACTTCAACAACATGAGATTCTGCCATTCTGGTGATCAATAGTGACAAAAGAGAATGACCCTGATGACCCTTCAGTTGGGTTTGGAGGCAGCTGGTGGAGGGTGGAACTTATGCAGGAGTGATGGTTAAGGTGTCTTTGTTACCTGCTGATAGTTTGGTGGGGGATGCCTTTTTATGAATTTTGAAGATTAATTCCTATTTTACATTGTTTTTTTGTTTCTCACGTATAGTCAACTGCAAACACTTGTGTATGTGGCAAATAGCTGTCCTTCTAAAAGGAAAAAAAAAAAGTAGGGCACAAATCTTCTGAAATTGGATTCCAATTTCCAAGAAATGTGCCAGACTTCTATCATATTTTTGAGAAAATAGAATACTAATATATGAAATAAAGGATGGAGATAGAGGCACTTCAAAATTATATTCTAGTTTTGGACTTAAAAGAATTAGCGAGTTCCTACTGTTTTGGAATTGTCAACTGTTATCATTTTATGATTGTGGAAGGTTGCAGGGTCTTTACAATATCAGCATGTGTTGAGCATGGCTATGCCCATGGCCGTATCCTTTTCTGTTTAGAGGTTAGTTAAGAAATAAGGAGGTTTGTACATTTTGGGGACTCGTAGCACCCATTTGGTACATCCAAGCCAAACCCGTTTCTTTTTTTTTTTTTTTTCACTTAGAAAGTTAGAATCCAAGTCTAAATATAACAAAAACATGTGCTGTGATGTAAACCCTGAAGCCAATCCAACATAATTATATTTTGAGTTAGACCTCAAAATCCTGAAAGGCGGTTGGGGTTAGGAACTCAATGATAAAGATTGAAGCCATTGACATTCTGTATTTGATCAGGATTTATGCACATTATCACTTTCTGTAAAATAAAGTAGGACAAAACTATATCAAAATAAAGAAAACTATGATATTTCCATAAGGTGACCTCCTCATGTAACATTGATATAGTACAAGGGATAATAAAAAATGAAAATGTGTACATGTCATTGCATATTAAAATTAATTGTTCGTAAAGCAATTATAACCACTATATGTTAAACACCTTCAAGTCAATACAGTCTACCTAAAATTAGAAACAAGAACAAATAAAGTCATGATCAAAGAATGAAATTGAAATATTTATTTTGTAGTAAAACCCATATATGAGAGAGTTAAAAGCATAAAAAACTAATTGGATATTGAAAATCAAGATTTAATTAAGTAAAGGTTAAAGATTTGAGTCGCTAAAGATAATATTGAGCATTGTGCCCATCTTAAGTGCTTTAAATGAAAAATATGGTAGTGGGAGGTTAGTATTGGTCCTATTGGAGGCATGTTCTTATTCCTAGAGTAAATTTGATAGATTTTATGGTAGCAAGAGTTTTAATGAGGCTTTAAAACGAAAAAAGGATTGGTTCGAGGTTACTATTTGGCAGATGGTTCTCTCTTATTCTTAAAGTAAAATTGGTAGATATTATGATTACAAATGTCTTATATTGACTATCTGGTTAGGGCGCTGCCTTCCAGTCACAAACTTTTGGTAAGGTTTACCAGTCAAGGTCTCTTTGTGCACTTTATTCTAATTGTCTATAGAAAAGAGGTCTGAACGCATATTATCATCTATTCAAATTTAAGTCAAATTTGACTTTGTACCCAATATTTGATTGTCACTCTGAATCTGAATAAAAAGTCCAATAACAAACCGAAAAGACTTGGAAATATTGATCTTAAACGAATCCATTCGCACCCCCAGCCACATTGTTGAGAAGATTATGTTGTCTATGAACTTCTTGAAGCAGTTCAGCATATTAAAGGGTTCCTTCTTTTAAAGGCTCTTGAGATGTTTGGAAGAGCATGCTTGTTTCTTTAGTTTTCTTTTCCAAAACCTAGTCATATATGTTTAATCACATTTAGCTCTTATTGAAACTATACATGGCAACATGTTTAAATATGGGGAAGATTACTCAATCACTTTATTCTTTTTGTAAGGTATACTTTAATGTATTTTGATACTTTTGGCATTGTGAAGCTGGCTGATGTTACTGGCAGAAATCCTGCAATGTTTTCAAAACAAATACTTTGTTGATATTGCAGGTATCAACATATTGTTTTTTTAAGAAGTGTAAATGTAAAATGTATATTTAATTTTATTTTTAAAATAAATTTAAGAAGTTTTATGAATGTTTGTCGATGTTCTTGTAAGAAAAAATTGTAGAGAACTCATCGTTTGATAATCTTTTCTGTTATCTTCTATATTTTTCCAATTTTGAATCTCTGAGATTTTGCTGAGATCTTTCTGACAAAAATAAGATCTAGAAAACTGTGAAGAGAACCTCCCAAGGATGGAGTGGTGTGGTACTATGGAGTTAACCGGAGTGGTTTATTAATTAATTGCTTTATTTTTCCTTGTATTCAATTGCTTTGTTTCTTTTCCATCTGTCTGCACTTCGCTCCCTATTAAGCTATCTATTGTTTCACATTGTCTGTGTAGGATTCTACAGTCTACCTGTTTGCCTTTTTGTTAACCTGTCTTCAATTCAATGACTTTGGTGGCTTGGTCATTGTTATCAGGCCCCAGCGGAAAGAGTGAAAGCAAAGATGAGGCTTCAACTGTCACAAACTGGTATTCAAGTTTTACTATGGTCTTCAGGGCTCTTTTTAGGCTTTTATGCACTGGATCAGATGTAGAGTGCATGTTAGTGAACTTTATGCTATTATTTTTCAGTTTCTAAAGATTCTACAAAGGGGATGAGCAAGGAGTGGGAACGATTTGACTTCAACAAGGACGCACCATTGGATGATGAGAATTTGGAAGGTTTGTTTTTATGGTGTTGACCATACCTAGAGGTTGTTATTTATGTAGAGCACAGGTTCACTCAACTCTTAAGTTTGATGTTCAGCTTGACTTGCACAATTTCTAGTATGGCTGATATACTTCCTGCTTATAGATCAACTTAATACCATTGTCTGGGATTTTTTGAAGTCACACGTTGTTTGATTTTCTTTAGCATGTTTTAGACATATATTGTTGCTAGATGCCTTGTTTATGTCCTAGCAGCATTCACCAGAAAAGAAAAATCTCTTTATATCTTATTGGCTTAGCTGAGGTCCATGAAATAGGGATGCTTAATCTTATATCATCTCATCTCTGACTGTCCTATGACTACTGTTAATTGGAGATGCAAAAATGTTTTGTACCATGTTCCTTTGGGCATGTCCATGTGACGATGCTTAAGAAAAACCTTTTCTGGTATCTGCATGACTTTGTCCCATGAATTCTGCACTCTGCTTATGATAGAGAAATTGTTCGTCTCTCTTGACTTTTTTTTCCTTCCTACCTGTTGGGTTAAAGCTTCAGCTGAAGAAGATGATTCAGGATTGCTAAAAGATGTAGGGCGGAATTTTCGATTTGCTGCTGTGGAGGTCTCTTTCTCTCTCTCTATCTTTCTCTCTCTCCCCCCTCCTCCTCCCCTCTCTCTCTCTCTTTCTCGCTCACTCTCTTATTCCTTTTTGTGTTGATTCTGAAGGCAAATCGCGAGGCTGATATCCAGGCTGCTCACGACAATGCCATGTTTGGGGTGCCAGCAGCTGCCCCTGCTCCTGAAGGGGAAGTGAGGGGCCTTAACAGCAGTATTTCTGAAGAGGACAGGGACAGCAACGTGTCAAAGGATGAGGAGGATAAAAGCAACCTGTTCTCTGTCGTGAATGCAAAAGTGAGCAAGAATTTCATTTACCCCTCACCGTGTATGTTTTTTTGATAAATGAAGTTCATTTGGTAAAATATTCCTATTCACAGGTTCTTGCACTGCAAGGAGGTTCATGGCGTGATCGTGCACGGAAGCTTCAAAATAGATAACTATTGATGGCATCGAAGTAGGTACACACTCAAGGGTGGATGCTACTATGGGGCTTATAAACACACCTTATTGGCATGCTAGGGGCCAGACCAGTCTTAGCCAAAGCCTAATTCAGCTTCTAAGACTTCTGCTCTAGGTCTGGTTCATTTGTTTGCTTTGTGATGTAATTCATGTCTAGGACCCTTAAATCATAAAATAAAGAACTAGGCCTCGTGAGTGACTTTGTATTTCTAGAGTAAAGCCTCATGACACGAGTTTAATCTTAGGATGGAGTCCTGAACCTGGTTTCTATACTTTCATCATGGTGAGATAGGAGGCCGTGGGCCTGGTTGTTGGCGGGGGGGTGGTGGCGGGCTTGGTTTCACCTTGGACAACAGTATACCAGATGGACTTTGTTCTTCCTCTGGCCTTGGTTTTGGCTGGTCCGGGCACTAGGTTGGCCCTGCCGCTGGGGTTTGAGAAGTTTGCTTTGGCTGCAGGACTGGTGTTTGTATTCTTGTAACCTGATCCCATGCGTTTTTCTCTGTGTGACATTCTCAGGTCTTCGACCTTCAAGTACATGTCTCGAAACTCTTGCCCTATGTTCATAAGAACGATGCATGCTTTTCAGATATGGAATGTAATCTACCATCTATCTCTCGGAGTTGTGGGCTGACAGTCTGACTTGAAACAGTTATGTGGAAACTGGGTTCACATTACTTGTCATGTTATTATCGACTGACCTTATCAATATATTAAAGTTCAGCGCGTCCTGAAGACCATGGTGAGGTGATGGCAGAGTGCGCGCAGCATGTTGACGATCAGTGAGAATGTTTCACTTGTTCTCGAGCGGGATAAGGCCTGCCTCTGTTACGGGCTTGAGTTGCTGGCTCATGTGTTTGGCCTGAGTTGCTGGCTCATGTGTTTTTCTTGTACAGTGTTCCTGTCACGTTCTGATTTGTCTTCTTCTTTTGATAAGCAATCTAGGGTTAGGCAGAGGCCTATTACAGTATATGCCACAATATGCACCCTAGATGTTGATTTTTTTTAAGATTTCACTACGACTCTCTGAACCGAGCGGATCGACCATTTGCTGGTTCTGCATTGTGTTCTGTTGATAGAGAAATCCCCAAGAAACTAAGATAACTAAATGTGGTGTAGAAGTAGTTTTTTGATAAAATCCTGCCTGGTCCGGTAGAAAAATTATCCTATTTGAGATCCTCAACTCTCTCTCTCCCTCTCTCAAGTCGGATTTTTCCAATGCAGAACTAAAAAATGGTGGGCATCAAACATGAGCAGGGTTGGATGAAGACTCTGACTTAATTGGAGGATGGTTTTTGTTTTAGAATCTTAGATTGCAATTCTTTCCAAATGGATTGAGTTCAACGTTTACAGGTCGTCCTAGGTAGTGTCTTAGGGTGTGATGCACAGGGAAGAATTTAACGTGGTAAATTTTTCTCGTAAATTTAATTTGGTAAAATTTTCAGGTTGAAATTTAACCCTCTTTCGATTTGAGGTCATGTTTGATGCACAGAGAGAATTTAACTTTATAATTTTAACTATGTTTGATGCACAAGCCTAATTTTAACCCTGTTTAATTTTAACCAAGCTGATTATTCATTTTGTGATGATACATACAGCCAGTAACAGCCCAAGCCTCATTTGTTCAATTCATCACGCATTCACCGGCCCAGTGCCTCACTTTTAGTCTCATGATAAAATCATCCTACTTGTATTGCCAAGTCAGACATGAAATTACCAAAGGTCATGTTGGTGGATACTCAGGTGGTTCCTCCTCAGCACTACAAATGGTTAAAGCCTCATCTAGTATTACAACAATACCCATATCAGAATTTCTTGTGTTTCCTTTCAACAAATTTGACCTGTCTTCTGGATAGCTAGGTTGAGATTTTCTGGCTCGCCTTCCCTTTGCAAAAGGATGGGCTTCTTCAAAGAGCCACCAACAGATCCGGCACCAACAGAATTCAGAACGATCACCAACCCGATGATTCCACGAAGAGAAATAAGACACAGCTAAGAAACAAGGCCACCAACCGAACCGAATGCCAATCTCATTGCACTAATTCGACACCATGAAAAGAGATGAACCTCGTCGCGTACCAATTGAAACGGTTCATCGCAGAGACAAAACAGAGAATGAAATTTAAGGAAAAGAAAGAAAGAAAGCAAAACTGACCCGTCCATACCGTCCCGAAGGATCAACCTCCACGAATCCGGAATCCGACTCGTCTGTCTCCTGTTCCAACGATGCATCCATCGCCGTCGTCGATCACGACATCATCTCGACGACCCCCCAACAAAACCCTAAACCCATTGAAAGAGGTATTGAGAGAGTGAGGTGTGGATGGAGAGACAGAGAGAGTAAAAGGAGGTCATCGCCCTTTCACCCGGCTGAGAAGGTCGGAGACCTCAGTCGCTCAAGCTGGTGGTGCCTGTTGCACGGCTTCGGGAAAGGAACGAAGAGGAGAGTGCGGAAATGAGAAATGGAGAAAACAAAAGAAAGGACGAAGGTCGGAGAGTCGAGAGAGATGACGGCGAGAAGGGGAGGGAGGAAGAGAGAGACGGGGAGTGGAAGCTTACCTATTTGGCTGGACGAGAAGGTCCGGGTGTCGAGCAAGGAGGAGCTGCAGGCGACTTGTGTTCGAGCGAGGAGCGAGGAGGATCTGCAGGCGACTTTTGTGCGAGCGAGGAGGAGCTGCGGGCGGAAGGGTTGTCGAGCGCGCGGGGGGAGGTTGTCGAGCGGGTGGAATTCCACCCGCTCCTTTTTGCGTTAAACAGGCACTAAAAGTGGGGCAAACTACGCAAAATTCAGCCCACCCACTTTAAAGTGGGCGGGCATGGTAAAAAAGGCTTTTTTTCCTAAAGTTGGTCCGGTAGTTTGTCTTTTTTACCATGCCCGTCCACTTTAAAATGGGCGGGGTGAATTTTGCGTAGTTTGCCCCACTTTTAGTGCCTGTTTAACGCAAAAAGGAGCGGGTGGAATTCCACCCGCTCGACAACCTTCCCCCGCGCGCTCGACAACCCTTCCGCCCGCAGCTCCTCCTCGCTCGAACAGAAGTCGCCTGCAGCTCCTCCTCGCTCGAACACAAGTCGCCTGCAGCTCCTCCTTGCTCGACACCCGGACCTTCTCGTCCAGCCAAATAGGTAAGCTTCCACTCCCCGTCTCTCTCTTCCTCCCTCCCCTTCTCGCAGTCATCTCTCTGGACTCTCCAACCTTCGTCCTTTCTTTTGTTTTCTCCATTTCTCATTTCCGCACTCTCCTCTTCGTTCCTTTCCCGAAGCCGTGCAGCAGGCACCACCAGCTTAAGCGACTGAGGTCTCCGACCTTCTCAGCCGGGTGAAGGGGCGATGACCTCCTTTTACTCTCTCTGTCTCTCCATCCACGCCTCACTCCCTCAATACCTCTTTCAATGGGTTTAGGGTTTTGTTGGGGGGTCGAATTTTGGGGAATTGGGGAGTAGGGTTTTGTTGGGGGTCGTTGAGATGATGTCGGGATCGACGACGGCGACGGATGCGTCGTCGAAACAGGAGACAGACGAGTCAGATTCTGGATTCATGGAGGTTGATCCTTTGGGACGGTATGGACGGGTCAGTTTTGCTTTTTTTTTTTTCTTTTCCTTCAATTTCATTCTCTGTTTTGTCTCTGCGATGAACCGTTTCAATTGGTACGCGACGAGGTTCATCTCTTTTCATGGTGTCGAATTAGTGCAATGAGATTGGCATTCGGTTCGGTTGGTGGCCTTGTTTCTTAGCTGTGTCTTATTTCTCTTCGTGGAATCATCGGGTTGGTGATCGTTCTGAATTCTGTTGGTGCCGGATCTGTTGGTGGCTCTTTGAAGAAGCCCATCCTTTTGCCAAGGGAAGGCGAGCCAGAAAATCTCAACCTGGCCATCCAGAAGACAGGTCAAATTTGTTGAAAGGAAACACAAGAAATTCTGATATGGGTATTGCTGTAATACTAGATGAGGCTTTAACCATTTGTAGTGCTGAGGAGGAAGCACCTGAGTTTCCACCAACATGACCTCAAATCGGAAGAGGGTTAAATTTCAACCTGAAAATTTTACCAGGTTAAATTTACTAGGAAATTTTACCAGGTTAAATTCTTACCTGTGCATCAAACGCACCCTTAGGGAAGACTGAATTTTCGGGTGAGAACACTATTCCAACCATGCCTAAGGTCATGTCGGCAAAAATCATCTTTCATGGCGCTTTCATCTCGCTCACAGTGCCATGTCTCTTTTGAATTTCTCCAACGCTAGTGGTTCACAGGGTGAAGCCGCCCTCCTTCCTTTTTCTCCTTGGGTCCAAGGTTTCTTCGGGTCTTGGGTGGTCACATGGTACATCTTTCAATCCAAGGTTTTTTTGGGTCTTGGGTGGACACATGGTACATCTTTCAATTTGATTTCGTGCTTGAAAATCCAATACGACCAACCATTTATGCTATGCCTCTTGGGACGATTTTTTCAAAGACTGTGATTGCACGCAACAAACATGAGACAATTCAAGTTGTGATTGTGATTTGAGTATGGGTGGCAACCATAGACTTTTGGGTTCTTGATTACGACTATCTGTTACTATTACTTTGCAAGTTCACTTGACCTGGGTCTCCGGCGGGAAGACTTGCCGGAAAAGCCTGCAAGTTGGAGCTGTCGGACGCAACATTGTCGTCGCAATGGTAGGCCAAAGGTCGGAGACGACCAAAAATGCCGGGCGCTATCAGGTGGTCTTGATCTTGTGGCCCACATCTTCAGCAACCCAAAAAAATGTGATCGATGCTAACATGGGTCCGGTGGTGCGCCTTGGCCATGGACTTGTCAAGCCATGAACAACTTTGGGCAAAACAAAGAAGAGAAGAAACTTAATCGAAAATCTCAGGTCTGCCTTGTGTTTGGATTTGTTCACATTCATCCCGGAATGCATCCCTACTAATTGGCACATGCATTCCCACTTCATTGTCAAAGACAAATCTGGGGACAATTTTCTTACTTCATCTATGGCCCATTTAATAATGCCGGCCGATATATTAATTAAATAACACGAAAGTATCGTTTCTAGTTATTTTTTGTGGCTCATACAGTCCAATATGGCCCCATGTGTGGTGGTTATATGCATTAAAATCTCATATATTTGCATTGACATTGATGGAGACATCCTACCTCTAATAAATGGTCGTCACCAACAATAAAAAGAATGTGAACAAAGAAGAAGGTGCACCCACCCGTCTCCAATATTATCAGAGTCTCAGTCGACTGAAAAAATGGTTTTTGTGAAAACTAATTTTTATAACATAAGTTTTAAAAAAACTTTTATGTGTACGGATGAAAGGATGAAAACCAGGTTTTTACTTTCTAAAGCCTAGTTTTTGTTTGCACGGCAAAAAATGAGTTTAAGATTTTGCTTTGAAAAACTATATGAAACCTTCAACTTTTATTGTAAGATATTATTTTTATATTCTTACCGTTTAAGAATAAAAGAAATGAAAACTAGCTGAAAAGTGCCATGATAAATGTTATTGTCTTATGAATATACTCCAAAAAATAGAGCAGATTAATGAAACACTTGTCATGGTGATATATGAATCTTTCCTATTTTTTGAGACAGGTTCATGAGACAGTAACAAAATATTATTATTGCTGCTTGGAGTTTAGAAGTTGAATCTGTGAAACATATATAGAAACCATCTCAAATGTTAAAATGATGCAAAAAAACATTATTAGACTTGAAAAGGATGAACTTGATATGTATTTCTCACGATAATAGTCTTAAGATCACATCCCTTACGACTGAATTATGTAGAAAAGTGTTTTAACAAACGATTTTAAGGGGTTTAGTGGTTTCGTTACTTAAGCTAGTGGCGTAGAAACTAAACCTATTGAAATTAATTATTAATTTTTTTTTTTTGAAATGTAACCATGTAGATATGATCTAAAGAATGATTTGATGAGAAACATATATCAACTCAGTTCTTTCTTCACTTAAATTGTGTTTTTGTAATAGTCAAAAAATAAACTGCTCTTATAACATCAAAATGTTGGTAGTATAAATATCAATTTTTTAACAGAAGATGACTAGAACTGATTTATATTAAATTAATGTTTATAAAAAAAATTAAAATGTTCATATTTTGTTTAAAATGTCTTTTAACGTGAATTTAAGAGATCCCGTACCTACCAATCACTATATATATATATATATATATATATGTAAGTGTTTTTTTAATGAATTTTTAATAAAAAAACAATATGAGCCAACTATGTGGACGGTCCACATCAGCCAAGTAAATTCCCTGGTTGAGTTTGTGTGTGAGAAAAGACTCTCTCTCTCTCTTATATATATATATATATATATATATATATATATATGGAGAAAGAAAGAACATGAGCCAACTATGTGGACCATCCACATAGTTGGCTCATATTGTCTTTTATCAAAAATTAATTAAAAAAAAGTCGCTTGACATGTCGAGTGCCAGATAGTTGAAGGTCGAAGACCTGAGAATGTTACACAGAGAAAAACGCATGGGATCAGGTTACAAGAATACAAACACAGCCAAAGCAAACTTCTCAAACCCCAGCGGCGGGGCCAACCTAGTGCCCGGACCAGCCAAAACTAAGGCCAGAGGAAGAACAAAGTCCATCTGAATTCGATTTTTATATTTATATCGAAATTCAACTCCAAATTTATAACCAGATTTTAACAGTTTTCAAAATGTAATAGCATTAGATATAGGATTTTTGTCTAACAATAAATTCAATCGGAATCTGATCTGTTTCTTTAATCGGATATTAAATTCATATTTGATATTTTTGGTGCGGTTCGATTGGATATCAGATTCTAATCGAATATATTAACATCCCAACTTTAGACCATCGGCTAAATTAGTTCACTTAAATAGGGTTTTATAGTGTAATAAATGTTTAAAGATGCCCATTTAAAAAATAAAAAAATTTAAGAGATCAGTCACCATGTTGCCTTTTATTTAATTTTATCATGTAAATTTTTAAAATAAAATAAAATATTTTTTTCCTCTGTAGTAATTTTATATTAAAAAAAAGCTCGCTCCGCCACTGGGTGCCGACTTTTTTGAAAATGGTGGCTAAGCAAAGAATCTCCACACAGTCAAAACTTTGGAGATCTCCTGACCAATTGACTTTGTGACAAAAGCAGATATCCATTTGATGATTTGATATTAAGTTTCAAGTTTCTAAAAACAAGAAATCAATGACTGGAAATTCAAAGTTTCAGATTTCATGCATTTTTTTTCAAAATTTTTTACTCTAGAGTGGCATGGCGCGTGCCGACCCAGGCTCGACCTACATGGACTGGGCTCAGACTAAGTCCAGCTTGATTCAATTTTAATAACAATAGTTTTTATCAGGCCCAGCCTGGCCCGATGTCAACCCGGCTCGATTCCATGTCAGGCTCAGGCTGGCCCGGGCCCAATTTTAGGGCGCGGGAGGTCTCAATCTATCTGCTAATATGAAAATAAAATAATTAGTTTACTGTTTTTTTTTATATTTGAAAGTAATTTAAAATGGCAGATACAAATTCATGCATGGTATTCTAAAATAATTCAAAATGTTTTTAAAGTTCATATTTAAAATAACACCAAGTGAACATATTTTGATTACAATAAGGGTTTAAGAACATGCATTCCAAAAACATAATATTCTTCTTATTAAATACCTTTCCATAAGTGTATCTCTCATCATAAGGGAAAAGAAATATCTAACCTTTGATTCACCAAACATTTAAATTCCTCCCGTTTTACATTCTCATCTATGAACTAAATGATACATTTTTTGGTACTTTGACCTCTCTCTTATAATAATAATAGATAAGGATGACAATAGATCGGATTTGAATTGAATATGTTTTTAATCGTATCCGCTTTTCAGATATTCACATATTTCGATTCGACTATGAATAAAGAAAAGTTCTATCTGAATCCTAATTTTGAACCAAATTTATCCGATTTTCAAAATGTAAGAGCATCAGATATATAACTGAGAAGGAAAGGGAATTCGAAGGAAAGTTTTTAACGTGGTTCGGAAAGGATCCTACTCCACGATCTCAGTCCTTGAATTTTTCACTCAATGGACTGGTTCCCTTTCATATGAGATTTATACAGATTGTACATAGGAATTTGAATTCAATGCACATTTCAGTTTTTGTGTTCCTTTCCATCTATAATTTTGATTCCTTAGATCTCTCTCTCGTTGAGATTTACAGAATTTCATTCTATTGTCAGCATCTTTANGCGTGAATGAAAGGCAGGCTTGATTGTAGTATATAGAGCAGAAATATTATCACACAGTAGAGTCGGAGCCTTTGAGAGATAGACACCAATGTCTTGAAGGATAAAAGTAATCCATTTAATTTCTGCAGCAGCACTAGCAAGAGCACGATATTCTGCTTCACACGATGAGCGAGCCACGGTGGGTTGCTTCTTTGAACTCGAAGAGATACAATTTGGACCAAGGAACGTACAGTATCTAGAAGTGGATCGCCGAGTAGTAGGACACCCAGCCCAGTCAGCATCAGAGAAAACTCTTAAGGTCAAATCTTTGGATTTTGAAAATTGAATCTCATATGTCAAAGTGCCGCGCACATATCGAAGAATACGCTTTAGGAGTTGAAAATGTTTCATTGTTGGTGCATGCATGAATTGACATGCATAGTTTACGGCATACGTGAGATCCGGCCTGGTGAGAGTGAGATACTGAAGAGCTCCTGCAAGACTTCGATATTCTTTCGGGTCTGAGTATGGTGAATCCTGAGAAATGTCAGATTTACAGTGAGCTGAAATAGGCGTGCTTGTAGGGTTACACGTTTGCATTTGTGCTCGAGAGAGAATGTCAAGAGCATAGTTGGACTGATGCATATATATGCCCGATGAAGTCCGGTCAAGTTGAATCCCCAAGAAATAGTTAAGATCGCCAAGATCTGTCATGGCAAATTGTTTGCTGACTGTTTCTAGAAAAGATGTCATAAACTTGGTAGAATTTCCTGTAAGTATGATGTCATCAACATATAGTAGTAAAATAGTAACTGTTTTATCATGTCGTCGAAGAAAGAGAGACGGATCAGTCACGCTGGCCACAAATTCCATAGAGGATAAGAACTGAGCAAATCTGTCATACCATGCCCTGGGTGCCTGTTTTAATCCATAGAGTGCTCGATTTAGACGACACACATGGTGAGGCCTTGAAGAATCAAGAAAACCCGGAGGTTGCTCGATATATACTAGCTCTCGAAGATAACCATTAAGAAAGGCATTCTT
>JAANDH010001254.1:1228-67160 GCA_011799765.1 Nymphaea thermarum | reverse complement strand
CTTTCCATCTATAATTTTGATTCCTTAGATCTCTCTCTCGTTGAGATTTACAGAATTTCATTCTATTGTCAGCATCTTTATTTCTTGCACATAATGGTGTGGTGGCTGGCGGTTTTCCTTGTGCGTGAGATGTGGAGGGCGTTGATTTCTCTTGAAGGTGAGCTGGTGCCTTAATGATGGAAGGAGCAATAACCGTTGGCGGAGACGCCAGTAATTGCTGATGTGCTGATTTGGAAAGTCTTGGCGTCGATTGCTGAAATCCTGCCTTAGCATTGTCCGTTGGTGCCGTTGGAACCGTTGGTGCGTTATCAATAACATCTATTGAAAATAAAATCGATCTGAATTCGTATCCAAATCCGATTCAATATTTTTATATCTGAATCTAATCGGATGTCCATTTCGTAAATCTGAATGCAATTCGATTTCTTAGAAGGATACTAAATTTCTTTCATACAGATTTTTTCAAAACGGTCCAATCGATTCCAATCAGATATAATGACACCCCTAATAAGTACCATAGTCACAAACAACGTTTTGGAGTTTTAAATGACGATGTTTTTCTTAGGTATAACATGGTAATGTTGAAAAAATATGGTAAATTTTTTAAAATAAAAAAAAATAAAATAAAGAAACTAATAACACAAACATCAAAAGATTAGTAGATTTGAAATAAATACAAAATAGAAAAAAATGTTTGTGAAAAAATGAAAAAAGTAAAAAAAAACACGAAAAATGTATTTTTAACAATTTTTTCAAAATAATATTTTTTAAAGTTTTAAGTGGTAATTTAATTTATCACATTTTTTTCATGTTTTTCTCAAAAAAATGCATTTTTTATTGCACTTCTAATAACACACATAAGATGAATGAAGGAAAAAAAAAAACTTGGGCTTAAAATTGTAATCCTCCTGCTCACCTACAAGAAAACATAACATATAATAAAGCTTAGACCATCAAAAAAGCAGTATATCAAAATTTTGGAAAGCCACAAGTTGCATTTCTTAGTAGTTTCGGTGTCAGAAAGAAACATAATATAATCAAATAAAAATGAATGGCGAATCAAAATCTTTCAATTCAAAAGGCAGTCAACTTATGGTAGGTCACCGGCCACCTTCCCCGGTCTATTCTATTTCTACTAAGCAAGGGTCAAAATCCGGGACTTGAGCACCATGCGTGGTTCCGGCAATGTAATCTCTTGACCGAAGCACGAACGAGAGACCGCAAGAAAATCAAAGTGAAAACTTATGCTTAAATCTCATGTCTTCATTCTCCAAGAACTAACTACACATTTTAATTGGTGCTAGAAAATTTCAAAGAAAAGTTAGAAATATGTGATTTTGGGAATTTCAGATCATTAAGAAACTTTCTTTAATTTTGTTTTGCAGGAGAGATACTGCTCAAGCCCCTCTTTCTTTATGCTTATTCAGGTCTTTCTAGCTGCTTCGGGATCTGGGTAGACGACAATACACCTGTCATAAGGGTGAAGTGATCGGTAAAAATTACATGTAATTTTTAAAAAATTTCACTTGGCCGATATAAAAGTTTGAAAATTTTTATTTTGACCCCTCTTAAAAGTATAGTGCACTTTCATCGGTTCTCTAGTCCAGCCCTTAAATTCTGTTTGGATTATGCGACAACATTGCCACACATTTTATGCAGTAATATTAATCATGAGATGCTGCTCGATAAGCTTAAGGCGATGCAAAACGACGTTCATTGTGTTTGGGCTGTGCATAAAACAGTGGTTTCATGAAAACCTGGTTTTCACTCCATTTTTGCAATAAAACGTCCTTTCGGTGTGTTTGGCTGTGCATAAAACAGTGTTTTCGAAAAGCCTGGTTTCATGAAAACCTGGTTTTCACTCTAGTCTTGCAACAAAACGTCGTTTGAGTGTGTTTAGCTGTGCATAAAACAGTGTTTTTGAAAAATCAGGTTTTATGAAAACCTTGAATGTAGGAGTTTCAAAGACATCCTCAAGAAAAAGGAGCCCACAAAATTTTCCACCTGAATGATTTGGTAGGTCTAATGAAAATTCTTTGTCTAAATTGTCGCATCCCAAGTCTTGTTTTCAAACATGTCACATTGAAAAAAAGTAAAAACAAAAAAAGAAAACTCCATTTTTTAAGTCAATATCCCAATTGGCATAGCTAGGAGCAAAAGAGGTCGAATTAAAGCTACTAAATTTTGATTAAAGCCGAAATATCATTTTAAAAAAAAAATTATATAAAACAAGTGAAATTTTTTAAATTTTACATGTAAATTTTTAAGATTTTTTTTGAGGTGGGGTCAGGTCTCATGTGGGCCCCACTTTAACCCCACTTCTGGGCATAACATAACTGATCGGGCTGGCAAGTAAGTGAAGTTGGTGGTTAGTTTGATTCTCGCTGGTTTTATTTCTATGGTAGTGCGACATTCTAATTAAGTTTAGAAACAAGAACTAAAGAAAAACGAAAAGAAAGCCTGAAAGCTAACATATCTCACATCTCAGTCAAACACGAGCTTCACTATGTCCCGAACCAAACTAACTTGAAAGAGACGTAAAACAAAAATAGGGGCCGCACTTTTTCCCACTTGTTCACAAGATCGGCATTCTGATCAAAAGAAGTATTTTACGGAAATTTGAAGTCCGTGACTTATTGATGGCGATGTGCGGATGAGTGAGACTTGGAATCCAAAGTCGCCGAGCGATGCCCATGAATAAAAGCTTGGTTCAGACTTTATAATCTACAAATATGAAAAGATCAATTGTCTTTTTGTATTTACATGAGTTGACATGAAGAAAAAAGGTAAAAGGGTTCAACATTTCAATATTTGTCTTTCTTTTCAGTATATATATATATGAAAATTGATATTGATATAGATCAGGTTGTCAAACAAAAACCAGATCATTTAAATGTAACGTTTGAAGTGTTTTTTTTTCTCTTTGGGAATTTAACTTATAAATAATTTTTTATAACATTATAAATCATTGCTAAGTAATAAATCGTTTCTGTTGTTAAATATTTTGTCATTTGGATCACCAGAAGCTTGAATCATTGGAACATCTGGCTACGAATCAAGGTTGGCCGTGGTTGATGCCCCTCAACTTGACCTGACTTGCTTTATTCATGTTATTTTAAAACTCGACCAAATCAACTCGACCTGGTTGGCCTGGGTTGCGCCCCAACTTAACCTGACTTGCTCGATTCATGTTATTTTAAAACTCGATCGAGTCATGTGCCCCAACTTGACTCTTGAGTGCGACCCGATTCTTCGTATCCACACCGTACCGCCGTACGTCGGCAGGCAAAAGTAGCCATCAAAAATAATTTGCATTCACTTCTGTTTTTGCATGATATGCGCTGCCGACGACCCAGCTCCAACTTTTTTTTTTTAGATTTAGTCTTAAACAAAAAAATTATTAAACATAATAAATTTTTATCAAATGGCTCTTAAATTGTCTTATTCTAACTTAAAATTTACAATCAAATAAGATATTTAAAATTTCTCATTTTAAATATTTTAAGAGAATTTATTTAAAATTGAAAAATCTTGAGAACCAAGTTTTACCAGCAACATCACATAGAAATAGGAGAATCATATCGCAGTTTTCAACGACACCTTTTATTGTTATTATTTTATTAATATACCTCGTAATTGCAAAAGTTGATAAAAACCAAACTATTTGGGTAAGAGATAAAAAGCAGGCTTTTTTTTTTTTTGCATTCTTAACATTAATACGATTTTAAGAATGATTTGATGAGAAACATATATTAAGTTAGTTACTTATATTAAGTTAGTTACTTACTCACTTACATAATGTTTTTTACAATAAAAATTAAATAATACTTATACATGATTTAGATCAAATTAATGTTTATAAACACATTAGAAGGTTTATATTTCATTTAAAAAAATGAATTTAAGAAGTTTGGTTTTATTTCTTACCAAGTGGTCTGATATCCACCAAATATATAATAAGAGAGAGAGAAAGAGAGAGAGACTCACCTCATGCCTATGTCACTACGCATAGACGCATAGTCAAGGTCGATGGCACAATATAACTGATTTGAATTGAAAACTATAATTTGTACTCACCAACCCGATAACCATATATTGCCCGATCCAATTCAAGTGTCCGATTTGAATTTCATAAAGAAAAAGGTACAAACTATACCTAAACATTTTAAAAAATGGTTGGATTATCGAATTAAACTGCTAATGAGCCGTAATTTTTTATTTTGTGATTTAAATTGGAAGCCAAATAAATCCAGAATTAATATCAGAGCCAAATAATCCGAAACACTGGCTTCTCTCCTCTTCTCCTTCATTAAAACAACATAATTTTCAAAAAATTATCATTTTTAATTTTACTTTAAGCAAACAACTAAAAAACCATTTTTTAAAAAACTATTTTTTTTATAATTTTAAATAAAATATATTTTAACAGCTTTTATTCAAAGCCTCAAAAATCCCTTTCAGGAGCTCTAAATTGCTCGGCGAGGAAATTTCAGCCCTAGAGGGGAATTCTAGCGGAGGGAGCCCCTCTTTCTTCCTCCGAAGCTTCCAGGGGCAACTTTTTCTGTGTGCGTGTGTGTGTGTGTTTGTTTCCTGGTTCGCGCCACCATTGTCTTCCCTTGCGAGTGTGTGGCTTAGTGCTTCTTAGTGCCCTTGATAGACTTCCTTCTTCTTCTTCGTCGTCGTCTTCTTCTTCCTTTGGAATTTTCTTTTTTCTGGATGGTGGAAATTTGGAGAAGTCAATGAATTTGTAGTGCTTCCCTGATCAATTTTAATCCTTTGACTATAATTAGGAATTTGGAGGAGCTAGTACGAGATTGGAAATAACTGGAACTCGACTCTGGAAGGGGTTGCTTGTTTATCTTGGGGTTCAGTTTCCGCTTCTTTCCATCAGAAGTTTGATTTCACTGGTAACTTACGTGCTTCTCTTTTCTGTCGTCTTGGGGATGCTGGGATTTTGAACATAACCGAGGTTCTGCACTTTGGTTTGAGGTCTGGTGGTTTCGCCTGTAGGTTAGAGTCTCTTCGATCGCTTTGTTGTTGTCGCTTTTCTTTTTTAAAAAGATCGTGCGATCGTTTTTTTTTATTCATTTAGTTGAAAGGGAAAAATTGAAGGCAGGATTTTTCGTTGAAAAAGCTTATAGTGGTGATTTCTGCAGTCTTGCCTCTTTTTAGTCTTGGTGAACTCATGAAATTGTAAAGATCATGTGGTTTTACTAGCCTTCGTTTTTCTCCTGTGCGGTGCCTAAAACTTAACTTTTTTTAACCTTCACTAAGAATTTCAGTTGTGCAACAGGAGTTCTTTTCAAGTGATTCTGTCCCTCCAGGTGGCCGGTGTAGTTTCGCTTCTTGATGTCTCCTTTTTGTTTTTCTTGCTTTTGTTCATTCGCTTCCTTATAAATTGGGAGGTTGAGTTTGAGATTGGAAGTGGGGTTTCCTTTTCTTCAACCCTTGTCATATTCGATCCTTTCAGTGCTTTTCTGCTGCAATTTTTTTGGTGTCGGTGTGATCGATTTCATTTCCGGTGAACTTGTTCCTGAAAATCAGTACGGATGTTGTGGACTGAAGGCCATCTTGCTGCGAATGCCGTCGTACATCTTCAAGACGCTTTGCCTTGAAAATATTATATCTGATGCTTGCTTCCCTTGATTCTGAGATTGGCGATGATGATGTTTGGCTACATGTTGAAAGGTTGGTCTCCAATCTGTATTCCTGCTTATCATGCCTTTTGTCACATTTGCTGCTGCTAATTAAAGTTGAGAAAGCTTCTGTAACCATGTCAGCCTTTTAGATGCCACACATGCTTTTGGTATTCTTAATTTCTTGAGGCAGTTTTGATGTTTATTCGGTTGGAGATATACCAAAGCCGTGACCTGATTTTTAATGGTCAGAAGTTTCAATTTTTTCTCTCTTGCTGATGTATCGGCCGAAACGGATTTAGTTGAGCAGAAACAATTCTCCATGATTTTGGTCGAAGCATTTATTATTAATATGCAATGTATAGATTACTTTGGTAGAGTATTCTTTCTGTAAGTGTTTATGTGTATATTAATTAGGTAAATTGTTTTGGTTGGGTATACCTTGGTCAGGTGGGAAGATTGCTATAGGGTTGCATTCATATTGTAAAAGGGAAACTTTATTTCCTACATTTCAAACCTAAGATTCAAGTGGCGTTAGCTTTTTACCTTTGTTTTTTCCTGATTTTTTAATATCAAGTGAATCGTCCTGCACGTCATCACCATGTCCAACTCATTTGTTTCGATCTTGCATCAGTTTAAAGATTCTCTCGTCTGAAATTCTGCGGCAAAAAAAAAAAAAGGTTATTGTAACCTTGGAAACATCAGGGTTGGCGGCGGAAGGAAAAAATATAATTTTGTAGGACAAGGATGATGATTTTTCCTTTGTTTATGGTTTCTTGATTTGGAATATGGATGCCGGGGGATCCATGATTTTACTAGTTCATATTACCAGATCAGGTTTTGACTTAAAAAAATTGCATCTACTTATTGGAAGTTAATTGTTGATGCTTGACCAGGGTGACAAAGAAGATCGATCGCTACGACTCCTTAAATGGTGAACGATCTGGAGATGAAGATGAACATGACAAAAGTTGCCCCAGACTCTGGTAATTATCTTTCAGTTGTCAACCAATTCATGCAAAAGAAAGGGGCAGTTGGTGAGATGGAAGAAAGACTCGCTTTCGCTGAGGAAAAAGTGTGGGGCTGGGGTACTGCTGCTTCTGTAGCCGCTGGTCAGTCCATGTTATGGGAATGTGGAGCAGAGGAAGCTGGTGAGTATCTCCAGGTTGTTGACGACATTCAGAAGTTGATAGAAAGCTTAGAAAGCCTGTCAATTAAATCCGATCAAGAAGAGACTGACATCCTTCAGCGTGCTGATAGCGTACTTCAGACCGCCATGGTTAGGCTTGAGGAAGAATTCAGTTATATGCTGGTTCAGAATAGGCAGCCTTTGGAGCTGGAACTTTCGTCTTTCAGGTCAAGTGAAGGTTATGTTACAGAAGAGGATTTCTCCAGCTGCTTTGATGATGACTCAATTGATGACAGTCAGGTGAAGCTTGAGGGAATTGCCAACAAGTTCGATGAATTCACAGTTGATTTGATTAATCCAAGTGTGATTCAAGACTTGAAATGCATTGCAGATCTTATGATTCAGTCAGATCATGATCTGGAATGCTGTCAAGCTTACAGCAGCATCAGAAGAGATGCACTGGATGAAGGCCTTTTCATCCTCGGAATTCAGAAGCTTAGTATTGAGGAAGTGGAGAAGATGGAGTGGGAGATACTTGATTCTTATATAAGGAAATGGATCCGTGCGATAAAGATATTTGTCAGGGTCCTTCTTGCCAGTGAAAAACGCCTGTGCAATCAGATCTTCGGAGAGTTGAGCTCACTTAGCAACATTTGCTTTGTTGACACTGCAAAAGGTGCAATGCTCCAACTCCTTAACTTTGGTGATGCTATTGCTATCAGCCGCCGGTCTCCAGAAAAGCTGTTTGGGATACTTGGCATGCATGATGTGTTGCAGGACCTGCTTACAGATATAGAAACTTTGTTCTCTGAAGAAAATGGTTCTTCTGTTAGAGTCGAGGCACACGAAGTTCTTTTGAGATTGGGTGAATCAGTAAGAGGTACCTTTATGGAATTTGAGAATGCTATTGAAAGAAATGTTTCAAGCACTCCGTTTGCTAGAGGGGGCATCCATCCCTTGACAAAGTACGTGATGAATTACATAAAGACTCTTACTGCTTTTAAGGACTCACTCGATCTTCTTCTTGAGATCAAAGAAGGTGGGCATGAAAGTCCTACAGTGTCTTCCTCGACCACGGGTTCCCCTGAAGGGAGTAACGGAAGTTACTCAAGAAGTCTCTCGCCTACTGTGCACAATCTCTTAGAAGTGGTCTCCATGTTGGAGTCCAATCTTGATATGAGGTCCAGATTGTACAGGGATGATGCACTGCAACACTTCTTTCTAATGAATAACATCCATTACATGGTTCAGAAAGTAAAAGGTTCTGACCTGTGTCTTCTTGGTGAGGACTGGATAAGAAGACACAACCGGAAAGTACAAGTGCATGCAACGAACTACGAGAGAGCCTCCTGGAACACGGTGCTCGCCTGGTTGAAAGATGATGGCATTGGTTCAGGTGGTTCAAAGGCAGTCAAAGAGAGATTGAAGGGCTTTAACTTCTCATTTGAAGAGATATATAAGAATCAGACGTCTTGGATCGTCCCAGACCCTGGACTTCGGGAAGACCTGCAGATCTCAATCTCGCTTAAGGTTGTTCAGGGTTACCGCACATTCACAGGCCGGTTAGGAAGTTATTTGGACGGCACAAGAAGTGCAGACAAATACATGAAGTATACAGCTGAGGATCTAGAAACTCTTCTCTTGGACCTCTTTGAAGGTTCTCCTCGGTCGTTGAACAGCCAGCGCGGTAGAAGGTGACTTCATCAAAAGATCAAAGCTGCTGTATCGGTCACCAAATTGTTATGAACCCCATGTTTAGTCTACTGCCCGCTTTACGATGTTGTAATATATGTATAGAAAAGCCATGCCTTAGTAAAATGAGTGGAATATCGAAGCTTCACTGCTTTGCCAAGCTAAGGATAGCTTCCACCCTTTTGCTGCCGTTGCAGGTCAGGCATGATGCTTTCGTTGTTTTTGGATGAATAAATTGGAAATGCCCTTCCTTTTCAGGAAATATCTTCCGTTTTATGGATGTTATTTGTCTCTCGTATTCGTTTCATTTACATGCTACAGGTTGGTGCTTGCATATTCAACGCTCGCTAGTCCAGTCCTGATTTTGTCACTCGAGGCTGAGATTGTCCTCATCGAAAGAATTGCCTCAGTCTAACGCGCGCGCTCGCTATACGGTCTTGTTAACCTTCGTTTGGCAATTGGGATCTTTTGGCTTTGGTACTGGCAGATCTTACAGGTTAGTATTGTTAGAGGATTCCCTTACAGATCATGCTTGATTTAGGTGGATGTTCCAATGGGTACTTTGTCTTGTGTTGGTAAGTAGCATCAGATTCTCTTAGCCAAATAGGCTATGTTCTGTTTGAAAAACTAAAATTATCCCATCTAAACTTTGCAAGATGTAGTTTGGGATCCTAATTAGCTGATTGGATCTGGGCTGCATTAAAAAAAATTGCAGCAAAGAGGAGCATCAAATACAGCTGCAAATCAGGTTTGGTTTAGAGAAAGAGATGTGGAAATGAGTCCAATACAACTGCATTGTCAGAGTAAATCTGCCACAACTTGCTCTTCCTTCCCGTCTGGCCTTCAGCCACGATAGCCAAAATCTGTTTTTGGAGCAAATCAAAATTTTTTAGCTGTTAGAAAAATCAGAATGCTGCAAAATAAACAGCAGGAAGTCAGTCTCGGGTGTGGGAGACACCAAGCTTCTGCAAAAAAGTGCATTTTCACTCTATGGTCAGTTCCACCTTAATGCGTGCAGCCACACATCAATCTCCATGCTTTAACCAAAGAAGCAATTTGAATGAGTGCAAGATCCTCACTTAGCTCTAGTCTCTGGCCAGGAAAGATGCCCAATGAATGAAGACTTCCTTCACTACGTCTCCTAGTTTGAGAGAGCGAGACAGAAATAATCTTCGTTATATACATAATAATAGTCAAGTCGAGAACAAGCAATACGTTTCAAGCCATGTTTGTTTGGCTCTTCCAGACATGTATCAAGTCCAATGAGAATTCGACGCATGTGAAATCTCTCAGTGCATGAATAAGCCTCATTTGGTTTATGCACAAATCTCATTAAACTAGACAAAAATGACTATTTTCGTCACAAAAGGGACGAAAAGTGTCTCCCATTCCATCTAAACAAGATCCGGATTACAACTATGCATGAGACCAACAAGTTGCCTGATATTTGCTGGGATTCTCGTTTTCACATAAAAAAAAAAAAAATCATCTGCGTTGCACTTCGCAGCATCTTAAATCTTCATTTCTTTTTAAAAGAAATCTGCTGCTTTTCATTCTTTGCTTTTAGGATCTCAAGAAAGAAAAGGGATCCTTCTTTTCTTGCAACAAGATGGCCCTCAACAGAAAAACCTCAGGAGTCCGATGTTAAGCGGATTCGCAGAAACCAAAAAATTTCATCAACATTCACTTGTTTGGGAAAGGAGGATCAACTAAGACCTATTCGCCTTGCGCTCTACAACACAACTCAATGAACCTGACCAAGCGGAGGTAAAACACCATAATCATTTTATACAGGTGATCAAGAGAAATGGACGGCAGAGCAGAAAATTTTGCATAATTATCAGTTACAGAGAAGAACTAGGGAGAGCAACGAAGTAAATATGGTACAACAAGAACTTGCACTCCCTTTCAAAGGAAACCATCACGCCTATCCTGCTCCTCTGCTTCCTTGTTTGCAGCTTGAACAGACTTGAACCATAGGAAAGCCTGTAATAATATATATGAGTAACCACATGTGCAATCAGCAAACCCTTAGTTGCAACTTGACTTAATAACATCTGGGATACTAGTGGAGTTAAAAGAAAGGTGTGAGCTATCCTACTTTAACCCAATAACAGCCTACAAGAGGAGATGTTTAAATGGTATCATGTGATACACTCAGTTTGATAAACAAATTATTAAATCCAGACATGTTCTATATAACGAATTGCAACACGTTGATTACTATCAATTTGCTCATCTGTTACCTGCCTAGCAGGATAATTAGCTAAAAGAAAATCAAATTAACAAACCTAACTTACAGACGTGGGTACTCCAGTGAAGACAAAGAACCCAAGCAAAGGGGCATAAACCACGTTGTCTGGACTAATTACGCCAAAAACAGGTCTCTGGTTCACATACTCGAAAATTGAGCCAATCTGCAGGATGATCAATTCAGCAAGTAGTTATCATCTCCACAGAAATTTACTGTGGAAATAGGCAATAGAAAGGACAAGAAGATCAAAGGAAAATACCGCAGCTATTGCAGTGACGGCTGATGCAAGTAAATAAACATAAAATGGTAACTCAAAGCTTTGAAAGGACGATCCTGCTTTGGTCTCCTCGACAGCCCATGGTGGGGGTTCATCAGAATCAGGCCTTGCCCAAGAAGGGATCTTGCCATCTGTCTGTTTTGGTTTACCTGAACTTTCTGTTACTGCCATTATTCTGACTGTCCGCCTTCTGGCTCTCTGATTGAGATGACCTTGTTTACTTCGCTTCAACTGGCAAAATGAGCCCGAGAATTTCACCCACAAACTTGGCTCCGGTCTTGGATCATACCTCCGCGTAGCATAGACAACTAGACTGGAGATGCAGAAAGATGAAGTTGTAGCCATTGTTCCCCCCTTGTTTTTCTATCTCCTGATCATAAACTCAAACTAAGAAACCTGTATATAAGAAGGTCAACAACAAGCCCTCTGCAAGTCAGATGGTTTCAAGGAGCAACCAGTGGGCAAGGTCATGTCCTCACGTTCTCAACAAGCCAGAATGGTGTTTTAGAGGTGGATACTAAGACTGTGTTGGTGCGCTGGAAAGTACAGATTCCAAGCAAATTGGAAGATGATCTTCCAACAGAACAAATTGCATAAGTTGGAAGATGATCTTCCAACACAACAAATTGCATAAGTTTACCAACAAACCACTAAATAAACACCAAACAATAAGGACTGAGCATTCGGTTGTGAAATTCAGATAACACAAAATTGAAGTTAGGATAGAAGTTAAAAGATGAACACCAACACATAGTAATGCCCATTTTATTGAGAAAAATTGTATCCTTCCATTGCTAGTTGAGGCAAATGGCAGCAGTTTTTGAGAAAGTCTAAAAAATGGATGTTGGCAGCCTTAAATCACAGTCAAATACTCTTGTGCAACACGTGCATTCAGGTGAAAGTGTTGAACATAAATATCACTTACACAAGCATGATACAGTACTAAAAAATGTACACGTCTTAACTTGCTGCAAAACGTTTGGAATATGTGAAGAAGAAGATATCAGAAACACTTGAGATTAACGGCATTCCAACAAAACTTCCCCTAATTCATTGAAAGCCTTGGCTGACAAAGACCATAGAGCTACGAGCATACTAATCATGAATTGAAGGCACATGAAACAGAAAAACTATGTTGCTTAGATGTGATCCGCATTGGAGAGATTGGTATCCATAAAAGAATGGGATGAATGTCTGCTAAAGTCTAGCTTAGTAGCTTCATTGATCATTTTCAGTATCTGAAAGAAAAAAAAAATGCTTTCTGACATTGTTTTTCACGATCTTCCAAGCACGTTCAGCACAGATAAAGATATTAACTAAGAATCGTTTTTGCTTCTTAGTATTAAAAAGCATCATTAAATAGTTGGATTTGTATGAATACCAAACGCTGACCAAAATCTAGCACAAAACCTTTAAAATTGATTACGGAATCTTACAAACATAAGAATTAAACTCAGTTAAACTTTCAAAACTAGAAGCTGCAATCGTGTGTAATTCTTGTCATCTTTGCTTGTCAAAGCACATTAAACATTTGCTGTGAAGAAATATGTCTGGCCAATGAAAGTTTCTTTATGCTCAAATTTATACTGTCATATAGATAATTCAGAAAAGAATACTTATGCAGCTCAGAAACCAGCTCATTTGCTGGTTTAAGTTATACTGTCATATAGATAATTCAGAAAAGAATACTTATGCAGCTCAGAAACCAGCTCATTTGCTGGTTTAAGTTATACTGTCATATAGATAATTCAGAAAAGAATACTTATGCAGCTCAGAAACCAGCTCATTTGCTGGTCTAAGAAGCTCTGATATTCACTTTCGAGGCAACTAAAAAAGAAAGAGTCAAAGGAACCATTGTGGAGAAAAGCTTAAATTTGCACTAAGATAACAGTTTGTATAATTATGTGTGACACATAGGTATTCAGTTCCACCAAAATGGATTCAGACAACAGGCATGGACTGTGCCAGACAGCATGCCATGCCACATAACAGGAAAGGACGTCTGCTCTGAGAACAGTGAACCAAACACTCTTAGAGAACCAGAACAAGTAGTTTGACCAAACAAATGGCGATTTTGCACAATGTAAAAAATTGAACACCTACAGAGACAAGCAAGTCAGAAAAAACAGAGTAACTGCAAGCCAGACGAGAAAACCATAAAAAACCATCATATGGGAAACGAAACAGAAAGTAAAAGCAAGAGCAGAGCTAATTTCCTGTTGTGAGAGGCATACCTGAGTAAAAGAGCAGCCAAGAGGGATAAACCCAAATTCCCTGTTGCAGATGAAGGCCTGCGTGTGAAGAGAGAGTAAAGAGAGATGGGTTATCGACAGAACGTGCGTGTGAGAGAGCGACAAAGAGACCCATAGGGCTCACCTGGGGCTGCAAGCGGGCGACTTTGGAAAAGACACTCACAGTTGTTCTATCTTTCCGATTCTTTCCTGCTTACTTCGTCCTTCTGCCTTATCGCCGGAAAAATCGCGACCAAGAATCCTTCCGGCCGGCGGCAGCCACACACGCCTTGGCGGGGACCCGCTCTGAGCTACGGGACTCACCAAGACCGTTGGTTACGGTCTCTCAATCCTCCGATATTCAATATCGCCAGCATTTTAAGAGGGAACGAAAGAAAAAAGAAAATTACAGGCTGCACTACTTTATAGGCATAGCCGAATTTATGTTTAGATACTTATTTTATTTTTTATACAATATAATTATATTTGAAGAAAAATAGTCTCCTTAAATTCTCAGGTAATTGAAGTGGAATACGAGTTTAGCTGACACTGTTTCCGCTGTCTTAGCTTCAAGGGAGCAATTAGATCACGTAAAAATTCTCAATTTTAATTCCATTATATCATTGAAATTGGTTTTTAAAAATTCAAAATTTGTATGTAAATTTTAAAAATTTCAAACCTATATAAAAAAAATTTTAAAAATTGTTTAGGCCCCTGTCAAAATTTTAAAATTATAGTATGCTTGGAAAATGAAAAACTCTTGCCTATCACCCATGGAAAATGAAAAACTCTTGCCTATCACCCATAAGAAATCTTAGCGTTTCAATATGGCCTTTCCTTTTGTTTAATCGACACATTCATCCGAGCAATCAAATTTCTAAGTCACTTAAGATTTTATTTGCATACCCTCATTTTCAATGTTAATTATTTGAGTTCGTATAATTGTTTTGTGAATTTTTAAAAATTCAGAAACAAATTTAAAATATTCCAAATGATTTTAGGAACGAAAAAAAAAAAATCACAATGGCTCTACATTATAGAACACGATAGAGTCGAGTCAAACTCAAGTTGAGTTGGGTCAGCTCGAATTCTTTCTGGTTCAAAAATACTCGAACTCAACTTCGTTCGTGTAACATTTCAAGTATACATTGAGCAGCTCCTGACCGAAGCTGATAATTACCAACATGGCTGATTTGAACCAGATTACATGCATTATAAGCGAACTCAAACATGAAGTCCACGGAGTTCTTGTACCATGTGTAAAAGATATTTTGCTGCGGCCAACGTGGCCGCTTCCAATCGTTGGGCTTGTTTTTTAAATGTGCTCCGGCGTGCGAATTTCAGCGTGTGCTCGTTACCTCTGTTGTTGGCGGCCGGACGAACGCCTCCTCCCCATCTGACAGCTACCAACGGTCCTGATGATTGTTTTTACGGTCTAGATCAGCCCGCGCGACGATATAAAAGGTTTTTCCCCGTCGCTCTTCCGCGGCGCCTTGTAATTAAACCCTTCAGGGAGGAGGGTTTTTGGGGGGACAAAGGGTCCTTCCATTTCTGGTACGAATCTTTCCCCGCTCTCTCTCTCTTTCTGTATCTGGTTATTTTTCAGTTCTCCATGCTAACTCATTGTAAGACGGGGTTTTTCATATTCTCACTGATCTCAAAGGTTGAAAGTGTTAATTTCTTAGAGCGTGGATTCTTGGAGATGCTTTTTATTTCGAGGAACTTTCATCAATTAAGTCGTCTGGTTATTTTTTCTTCTTCGAGGTTATGTTCGCGCAAGGAATTTTTGCTGCAATATAAAGGCGAAGGTTTTGGTGTTTTTCTTTTTTTTTTTTTCGTCCTTGGGGTTTTTGATTCTCGTGTCGCAGGAGGTGTCTTTCAGATTCTGAGGGGAATATGTTTGACTGTTGATCTTTTCTGGGTAGTGATGTCTTAATCTTTTAGTGCAGGAAGTAATTGACGTAGTAGTGTTGGTTCAGTGTTTTGCAGCTAAAGATCCAGTTGTCGGAAGGTAAATTTACGTTGTAGTGATCATTCTCTTTTGTTTTTATTCGAAACATCCTTATCGTAGCAGCTTAAATGGATATTGTTGCCTCTCTTTTGCTTTTAACGGTAACAAGATTGGTGTGACCCTTGTAGTCTTGCCTTGATTTATTGATCTATCGTGATCCTCAGAACACTTTCTCTTAATAGAAGTAAGTTAAGTAACTCGAGTTATAAATGGGTCAATTGTATATGTGTGTCTCTACGCATCCCATTGCTTTGAACCCTTGTCCTTACCTCTACTTGGACTGTTGATTTATTGTGATCTTATGCCTTCAGGTGAGGCTGTAGCATTTGCTTGAGGTGAGGGTTGTATATGTTTGTTTTTTTTGGCCTTTTTACTATTTAGCTGGCGTCGTGGAAATTGGTTTTGGATGTCTGCCAAGGTCTGTAGATGATCCTACCCAGTGTATCTTTGCTACGGATTTCTTTTTATTGCTTGGAGAGTGAGATTATTCAATTAGTGATGAGCTTGCTGCTTAAGTGAACGCTGAGGATTCTATGGTTGAGTTTGAGTTGTCTTCACCCACGAGTGAACTTTGAGAGCTAATCCAGAGAAGTTCACAAAGAAGTTTTCATTGCCTTTTGGGAAGATAAGCGACCGCAAATTAATAAAATGGGGATTTGCCTTGTCTTTGAAGTGCCTTTGTGGAATCTTTGGGTATGCATTTTATACGTATCGCTCCATTTGTATCTTACTTATCATTACCAATTTACCGATTTACAACTAGTAGACGTTTGTAGCAAGTTCTCCAAACAGTCTCTTCTTTTTTGGTTCATGTTGTTTTCAGATTTCACTGTTGTTGCTTGTGACTTAGATGTCGTCCAAGAATTACATTAATTAAGATCCTGGTTGTCTTTTCACATAATTAACAATTGATGTGGATGATATTCTGAGTCTTGGAGTTATTTGAGTAGCCGTTGTTTTTACTAGAGATAGTAGGATGTATTTCAGTTGCTCTTAGGCTTGCATAGTTAAGTATAAAACAAAGTACTAATTTGTGTATGTCATTGCATATGATGCAGGTTTTGCAACAATGGCTTTTGCTAGCAAGCTTGGCAACCTTCTGAAACAAACTGTAAGCAGAAATATTGGATCTCAACTGCCTGGCCCTGCTAATCCATCTATGGCAATGCTCCAAGCCTTACGTAACATGTCCTCTTCAAAAGTTTTTGTTGGAGGTATGCTGCGTCTTTAACCTCTTGAAGTTTGAGTTAAGAAGGGGTTGGCATCCATCTTTGGAGATGCATGCCTGAGACTTTGCTTACCCAAGAGCCTGGCCTCGTCCATATGGCAAGTCTTTACTGGCTTGGGTCCAAGCAAGTGGCCTGGCCCTTTTTGGTAGCACATTTCAGATGCCTATTGTAGGGGAAGTCTCAGGTGGTTAGGCCATACCCAGAAGCACCTCCCTCATTTCTATGAGGATTTAGTGAGAGCATTTCAATCTTATCATATTTTAATCTGTTTTATAACTTTGACATCTTCTTTTTCCCTTTGTTTTTGGGGGTTCAGGACTTTCATATGGTACTGATGATACTAGTCTGCGAGAGGCTTTTTCTAGCTATGGGGAAGTTATTGAAGGTATCTGTTTAACTGTTTAATGTGCTTGTGCATTTTTGTGAGTGTGTGTTGGAGAGAAAGAGAGAGAGAGAGAGAGAGAGAGAGAGAGAGATTTCTAGCTAGCACTTTCTCTAAACTGGCGCTGCACCCAAACATGGTTGGATGCTGGTGTGGGTGTGGCACCTGACTCAGTCAAAGCAGGTTGGGCTGCTATCAGCTACACCTGCCCATTTCTGCCAAAGGAAGGTGCACACCCAATTCATGTCAATGATAAAACATATGCTTTCAAACACTGCTGCACTTTATTTCCGTCCGCCAGCTGTCTTAAAAATGGAAAGTTATTTATGGTTCGAAGTTCCCCATTTTCCCCCTTCCCTGTATTACGTTATTTATGCTCTCTCTCTCTCTCTTCCTCACCTTCCATTGGTGTCTTCAATGGTAATGCACTACCATCTGGCAGCAGGCCGACTTTTCTGTTTTAACTGTTTTATATATTCTGCCTTATTGTATTGTTTGTTCTGATCTCAGTTTACTATATACTCTGGTTTACAGGTATAACCTGTCTTAATGTCTTGTAATCTAATTTTATTTTAGTATTAGTCTGTCTGGCGCGAACCTGTTCTAGCTGACATATATAATCTGCTTTACTGTTATATTTTGTTGTATAAGCGGTTTTAATTTGTCGTATTGTATAATCTGTTTTACTTTTATTAACATAAATCTGGTTGTAAGTATTAACCTATCCCAGTGTCCTATAGTCTGTTTTTTTTAATCTGTTTGCTGTGAAACTGGTAACCTGTTTTAGCTTACATAATCTGTTTTATACTTTTACTGTAGTATATAGTCTGTTTTGTTTGTAGTGATCCTTTTATTGTATAATCAAATATCCAAAATCGCATCTGCCAGAGATCAGGTATTTATGGGTCTGATATTGGTCCCACCTTGAAGTTAGATAAAAACCTACATATTGACATTAGACATGGGTATACAGGACAGAAGATGGCAAGTGTCAAAGTGACTTTATTGAAAACCAAAACTGAAACTGAATAACTTTTTGGATTCTTATTTTTTTTAGAAAGTGTCACTAGTTGGACTCAGATTGGCTGGACATGTGACCCTTAATCTGAACCATCGTCTTACTAATTGAGTCTAGCCTAAGGGTAATTTGGGTCTGTTTAGAAGGAAGAGGATATGCTTCTCTATTCTCTGTTATCACATGAGTGTGGGAGCATTTCCGAACAAAACGTGGGTGCTGGTGCTGGTGTGGGAACATTTCCTAATGAAACTTGGGTATATATAATATACAGACACTAACACATAGGAGGAATGGGTTTGACTAGGACTGTTTCTGAGCCCTCCTTTCTTTCTCTCTCTCTTTCACCTACTTTTTTTCTCTCCTCTCCATTTTTTTCGTCTTCACAACCATTCTTCCTACTGCAGGATTAGTGGAACCTGGGGAGGGGGAGCTCATTTTCTTTATGATCTATGTTATGGATGTGATCTTTACATTCATAGCATTATGAGTATATATTAAAAATAAAAGAATATTTATAAGATTTAAAATTAATGGTCTGAATTTGGCTTCCAAAACTCATTTTACATGTCCAGGAAATGTTACTTTTATGTTGATTTTGATGTTCTTTTTTGACATTCATATCATATCTGCATAAATATTTTTTTAAAAATATGCTGCCAAATAAAGGGTGTGGAAAAACCAGTCTCAAAGAGCACATACCAACACACACACACACATCTGTGCAGGCATGCACGTAAAAGTTTACAAAAAGAAATTGTAAAATTTTTACTTGTAGAAACATCTTACGTGTAACTGAGTATAGTATCAATGCGGGTAGTCCCGTTGCTCACAAGCAGCACCTGCATCTGTGGCAGGCATATTGCCATCTCCAATTCTCCATATGACAGATTTTCCTTTTCATAAAGTTTTACTCTTTTTCTATTTTTCACACCATGGTAAAATTACTTTTTTAGTGCCTTTATGGCTCGCCAGGAATGAATTTTGTTTGGGGTATGCTTGTGTGCTTTTGCCGGATTAACAATTGCAACAAAAAAAAAACAGGTTTAAACACAAGATTGTTAAATGATTATCAATCTAGTTTGTCATGATATAAAAGTGTTACTGTTTATCATTTCATCCAAAACACCCTTGAAAGAAGTTCTCTCAACTTGTGATCACAATGAGTCATGGCGTTAATGATCAAATATTACAATAGAATCTTGAAATGGGAAAGCTTAATGCAGCTGTCTGACCATTTTAACTGCACGTGAGCAGGGAAGGAGTAGTAGGCCTTTTAATGATTGGACCTTCTTTCCTTTATCAATATATGTTTAAAAGCTGTGAAAGGCATTTTACATCAAGCATTTTGCAGTGACTCCTTAGTAAAGGAACTAAGGACATACCCATGCTTTTTAGTTGATAAAAGTCCATGGTTTTCCCCAAGACTTTCCTGATAAATATAACTCTGTTAGAAGCATCCCACTAGAAAATTCTGAAATGGCGTATGCTTTTTGCCCAACTATATGTAAGTTCTTGTGAACTTTGTCCTTACTTTTTTCTGAGCGTTGATTGTTGTTGTACTTTGGAGGGTTGCTCCTTTTTCTTGTGCATCTTATTTTATTAAGTCAGAGCAAGACATTATTTTGCGCATGTCCCCCCCACCCTTGACACTTGGTGGTGATTCTCTTTAGGTCAAAAAAGTCTAGGTCTCTTAACAATGCCCTTCAGAACATCTTTGAAAGGGTTTGGGCCCTCTGTCAGAAAAGCTCAGATTGGCAAAGAAATTTTGGTCTTGTCTGTTGAACTTTAGGTTTTCTTTAGCTCCTCATTTTTTGATTTTATTGCTTTCAGCTAGGGTTATTCTGGATCGAGAAACTGGTAGATCTCGTGGTTTTGGCTTTGTAAGCTTTACATCGAACGAGGAAGCTGCATCTGCTATCAGTAGCATGGATGGGAAGGTTCATTTTCTATATCCTTCTTTAATTATTTTTATGGAAGAAATGCTTTTTGGGTGATTGTGATGAGCCGAATGAACTGTATCATCCATTCCAGACCCTATCGTTGGGTCCTTCTAAAACCGAAGAAAAATGGAGTTTTTGGAGGACTTTGTACATATAATCCTAAATGGAGTTTTTGTAGTTATTCTTGTTCGAAGAGTTAGTGTTTTTCTGATTTACATGTGGAGACCAGAACTTTGGCTTGAGCAAAATTGTTCCTCTCTAGCGGGTATTCACGTGGCTTCTGCTGCTCCAGGTGGTTTACACAGTGGTTGTCGCTCATGGGTTTGAACCTTCCACCATTTCTTAGAGGTTGTAGGCTGCCTCGCTATTATTGTGGCCTAAGTTGGCGTCCTCCATCTATGCAACGTTTTGTTTTGGTTTTTGTTTTTTTTTGTTTTTCGTTAAAAAATAAATGGCCATTCTCTTTGTCATGCGTCTCCACCTGGTAATTCTGATTGTTCTTGCACTTCTTGCAGGATCTTCATGGGCGGATGATCCGTGTAAACTATGCAATGGAAAGGACGGGAGGATTCCGTGGTGGGGGTGGCTATGGTGGTCGTGGGGGCGGTGGCTATGGAGGTGGAGGCTATGGTGGTGGTGGATATGGAGGTGGAGGCTATGGTGGAGATGGTGGTAACTATGGTGGTGGCGGTGGTTATGGTGGAGGTGGAAGTGGTGGGTATGGTGGAGGTGGTTATGGGGGCAGTGGCGGGCCTGGCGGCAGTGGTGCTGGCAGCTATGGTGAGGTTGGTGTGGCAGGAGGTGGTGGTGGTGCTCCTGACAATTATGCTAGTGGCAGCAGCAGCTTTGGTGGAAGTGATAGTTTGGGCTATGGTGGCTCAGCTGGAGGAAGCTACGGTAGCCAGAATGTGGACGAGAATGGCGACAATGTTTCACGTGCAAGCTCTGATGAGGATGATGATGGTGAGCCATTGGAAGGGAATGAGAGTGACGATGACAATGAGTCCGATGACTTCGCTGACAAGCGAAATGCATGACATCCACCAAAAACAGCCGAGATTATCTTCGATAGTTCAGATCCCGCACGAGGTCGCATAGTAAGAGTCCTGATCTAAGGAATGTTTTCAACGAATAACGATCTTTTTCTCCTTTGCTGCTGTTAATTCTCTGCTGTTTAAGAATATCAAGGTGAACAGACATTTTTCCTACATTTACTATAAAAAGTTTCATCCTGTTTGTCTTTGAAGGGAATCTGTGATGGATATGAAAAGTTTATTTTGCTCGTTTCTTGTTTATTTGAATGCGAGACATCTGGTTTGTCTCGCGCTGTTTGTGAAAAGGTCAATAAAACGTCCTAGTTAATTGTCAAGTGTGTGTTTTATGAAGTTTGAACTAACGTATGATATTCTGAAGGACTTACAAACAGTGCTTTTATCTTTCGGATGACAGGAGGGTTATCCCTCCGCCCGAATTAACGAGTTCTTGCCTCCATGGTTCATGAGTTACGTTGGTACTAAGTGGTGAGACATATGCGTGCTTATGTAAATACCCACCTTTTTTTAATACATATTTTTCCTTTCAATGAATTATTTAATGAAAATACGAATCAAGAGAGAAAGATTGATCAAGGCACTTTTCAACCTCGATTATGACTTGAGATCGTCCCGCCTCTATGGTTCTTAAAAGTTATTCAAGTCTTGGAAAAAGTTTGGCTCAAGCATTCTATTTTTGCAACTTTTTTGCCGCACATGGTCCCATTTATTTTGTAGTTGAAAGATGTCTCCAACTTAACATAAGTTGTTTTCCCTAGCTTCTTTAGCAAGCTATGTGGGGAATGATGCGGTGAGAAGTTATGGGTGAGCGGGGGAGACTCACCTCCTGTTAGAGTCGAAGCTTCCATCTAATTAGGGTATACGGTTTGTTTTTGATGCTTAAAGACATCATTTTCATTGTGCTTCAATTTGTACATCAGCGACTTCTTCTTGTTCTGAAAATTTTTATCCAATTAAGATATAATGTGCTTCAACTTGTACATCAGTGACTTTTTTTGTAGCACATGAAGTTGATGCCCTAGACAATTAAAAAGGAAGACTGGCCCGCTTACCAGCCAGTAGAGAAGAAAGTCAGCAAGACAGTTTTTAATTGTTTCAAGTCAGGTCGACAATATTCAATATTAATTAACAAACTTGGTGATCATTGCCAAAAGGTGCAAGGATTCAAGTTATATCCAGGAGGACAAGAATCTGTTGCATAGTTGGAGAAGGGAAGAAGTTGTTTGCAGCAACATCCCCTCTGCGGCTGAAACTCAGTTGCATGTTCAAAATCAATACGCCAGTGTAACGTCACGCCACAAGCAAAGCCCTCTCTGTTTTATGGAGAAGCAATCAAGATACCACCTTCAGAGTTGAAAGCAAGAAGGTGAAGAAGGGTTAGATGGTGCTGAAATGTACCTTCTGGCTCAATAGTTCATTACATGAATGATGCACATGATGGCAGGAAGCATATTATCTAAGACAAACGTCTCTCACTTGACCATGAGGGTTGAACATCTACCAGTGTTTTTTCTCTCACTTATTTTGGAGCTATCATCTATTTCGTTTTTAGTTATTAGGCTTCTCCTTGCTAAATTTAATCTAATATATCATAAATTCATGTACGATATATGTTTCAAAAACAATTATTCTAATATTTCTTTTGCCAAAAGATGAACTGCATTTACATTGTTCTTTTTCATCGTATATGTATAATGGGCTTTAATCATTCCACCTTTTAACAGAATTATTATTGCTTCACTTTCATAATATATTTGAGCCGGTCTGTTGCTTGTTTCCAACTTCAAATGTTTAATGAAGCGACTCATCCAGCTCACAGAACTCGTTAGTTATGGTATTACAAACAGTATCTTCAGCTTAGTGCTGTATGCGGGGTTATGCATGTCAGCTGTGCTTGGAGAATCTCTATTGTCCCTTGTTAAGGATGAATTCGGATGAAAACCAAAATGTAAAGGGAGTGTCAGCAAAAAAAAAAAAAAAAATTGAAGACTAGTTCACATTGCTACAAGGATCATGTTGGAGATAAAATGAACAAAGAGGCTGAATTTATAAAGTAATGAAGAAAACTAGTTTGCCTTTGTCTCAGGGAGACATTTCAAAAGTTGTGTTCTTTGTTGATCTTCTGGTGAGTGGAAGCTGCCGAAACCCTCACCCCTTCTTCGGGTTTAGGGCGGCTTAGAGACTTAAGGACTTGTGGTACATCTGTAAATTAATGCTGCTACCATTTGTGGTCAAGAGGAGCAGCGCTCACTCTCACTAACCTGTTAGCTCAACCAGCTACTCTACATCTCTCGGGGCTCTTCTTCGTTCAGCTTGATGATGCTTCGTTATATGTTCTATGATATGTGGGTTGGGATATCCCTCGACTCTCTATCTCTCGACTCTCTATCTCTTAACAAAACTTGCAAAAAAAAAAAACTTTTAAAAAGTAAACTTGTCTAAAAACTGAAATCATGCATGGCTATGTCACCGCGGTACACTTTTTTCGCCCGCGTACCGGTACGCCGGTACGTGGTGGTACGTTATCGGTAAGTGGGGTATGTGTGGTACGTTTGGATCTGGTTTCGGATATGGTTTCGGCCAAAATCTCCAAAATCCAAAAAAACAAATCCTTTACTCGTCAAACGCTCGACCATTCCCACCCGTCGAAGGCTTAAAACAGTTCAGTGGTAGTTTATTATATTTTCTCTTTCTTTTTCCAAACATATCGATACAGGACTAAAACGAGTGAACTCCTCCTCTTTGCAAAGTAGGGTTCTGTGAAAATGTTTTCATTATGTGGCTCACTTCCGCTTTTGTACGAAAGAAAATATTAATGAAGAAGCGCCGTTGTAGACATATATATTTACAAAACATGTTTTCTATATGTTTTTATTTATCAACATATATATTTGTTTTAATGTTTGAAACGGAACTGGTGCATGTGGCTCACTCTAATAAAATTAACTAGTTTTAAGATGTATTTGTTTTTTAAAGAGGAGGAGTTCACAAAATTTCTGAAAATGTGAAATACAAACCTAGAACCACTTCCACTTTTGTACAAATGTGTTTACAGGATTATCACCGGTTGTGAAGAAGCGCCAACGTGCAAGTATAATTTTAATTAAAAAATTAATATTATCACAAAAAAATACACTGTACCCGTACCATCATTTTTAAAAATGCCGTACCCGTACCTGTTTTCCCGTACCCGTACCGCGGTGACATAGATGCATGGTGAAAAAATAAAATGAATAAAACTTTTGAAATTTTTTCATAAACACCCATTCATTCTTTCAAAATTTAGATAGAGGCAAAATTTTCAAAATCTTTACATGCAATTTTTTTTTTGGGGTGGGGCCGGGGGATGTATTAGCGTATTCGTTCCATTTAAGAAAACTAATCAGTGGATAACTATTCTTAAAACCATCAAACACTACCTAGGAGACATATTTTGATTCATGATATAAGTTGCTTGAAATAAATATGACTCGACCTTTTAAAATAGAAGCAATTTACGTTTGCAACCTTGGTTATGTTGCTAGGGCATGTTGAAGTTGGTAACCAGTTAACAGTTCCAATTATCAGCTAATCATGTTCCTAATCATAACTTGAAACTTTAACCACTGCTGCATTTTCAATTATTGAACAAAAGTAAATAAAGAGCCATTTCAATCATAAAAGGAGCTCTATTACTATTTACAAACACCGACGGGGTCATTGCCATGGGACAGATCCAAGAAAGGGAATAGCTTAGAAGCATAAAAGAGGAGGGTCTCCCTGTTCCTATTGACAGACTCCATGAACAGTAATCTATCAGCCATGTGAGCATCTTTATTCGTTGCAGCAGTGCCTCAGCAATCTTGATGACGCTTTGTCGAGAAAACCACGATGGAACAAAGGTTCTGTAGGTGGGCTTTATGCCATCGAAAGCTTCTACTGTTCTACATCAAACATGTCGAACTAGAATTCCATGCTAGGTAGTTGGTGGAGAGATCCCCTGTTCCAGGAAATAATAAGCCCCCTAACAAAATGTATCTCATGCATATTTCTAATGCAGTTACATAAGCAATCTAAAGGTTTAGAGGCACGTGATCCTTCTTTGGTTCTTGTCCCCTTTTGATACGCCCAATTTCACATTGAATTTGACTATTTGATGAATAAACGCTACCTGCTGATGACATCTATCGTTCACCGTACTAAATAAATAAAACAAAACTAATAATCCATATTACAAGATAAGCGGGGAAACTGGCATTCTAGAGCTATAAGTTATGCACACTCAAGCTGTCTTGACTGGTCAAACAAGGAAATCCAGCTTCCTGAAGGCACAGAAAATTTGTCTGTCAGAAGATTAATTCTTCAGTTTCTTTGTATGCCATTTTAAGAGTAGCACTTCTCTGTTTATCCACTCCCTTCAATTCAGCACAGAACTTGATTCATCAAAAGGATGAAAAGGAAAAATATTGCCAGAAGATAGTGTGCAGAAAGAGGCAGCCAGGTCAAGCTTTGGTGCAAAGGATCTCTCAAGAATGAACTGAGAAGATTCCTGTCGTTTGTCCAAAAGAAAATGAATTATTTCTCATAAAATCTCAGCTGCAGTAAACTGTTCTATGAGATTATAAATTCCTCAACATAGAATCTACAGCTTTTACATGCAGATTCATACTTTTAACATTTCACACTTCATGACTGTTAATTTATGACAACATTAGGTAGCCATCCAATTTGAGCAGATGAATCATAAGAAATTAAGGTATTGTATAAAACAACATCACAATCTACATGCACTTTTGAGTCTTCATGTTTGAAAATCAACACCGTAAACCAATTTAAATTAGAATAAATAGACACAACAACTTTTCTCAGTAATTGTGTACAAAAATTATTTACGCATCTCCTTGTAATCAATAGGAATCATGCATACACAATCAAAGAAACAAAAGGAAAAAGATGATCAGACAGAGAGCATCATGATCCACGACAGGGAGACACATTGGAACTCCACAACCAAAATGCACTAATGCCTTTTCTGCGGAAAAATGGAGGATGAAGAAAAGGTGAAACACCTAGAGAAAAGAAGTATTTTTGGTGGCCCTGCTGAATTTGTGTATCTACCCTTTCCCTGGGACACGATGGTTCCATCATAGAGTTGCAGCATGCAGACATTTGCAAGCAGTTATGGCACATTGGATGAAGGAAAATTGCTGGCAACACCCATTAGCTCAGTGGATTTCCCTCAACAGGGAAGAAGTAGAGAGACCAAATCATCTCCGAAAAATCTCTCCCTACCATTTCCTTTGAGAAATTTTGAAGATGGCTGAATGAAGCATGACCACCTTGTCTTCTTCCTTAATAACTGGGTTCTAGAAATGAAGCCCCTTCTGAAGGAACAAGGACCGGGCCTCAATTCCCTCCTCCATTGAGGATCCGGATTACAGTTCCTAGAGTTCCCATCTCAAAAAAGAAAAACAAAGAAGCTGCAATTATACATCATGATTTCTGTTTCTGGTTTCCCAGAAAAGCATTGGAGCCATTGGTTGATGAGGTAGTCATCTTTCTGTCTTGAATTGCCATGTTCTGTTTCTTTGTTCTCTTTAGCATTAGATTACATGCCTGATGCTTTTTGCAGTTTACTGCGTAACCTATTTCATCAGAATATAGAAACTTACCAACCACTGGTAGACTTATCTGTCAAAGAAATGCCACCGCCACTATACAGGTCAGTTTTGCAAATGGTTCCAACAACATGAGCTAATTTGCTTTGTTATTTGTATCATCGTCCCCAGCCAACCCAGATTCAAAGTTTCTGCGCTTTTCCAATGCAGTCTCGACTCTGCGATCGAATTCCTCATCTGTACTAGCAAGCATGTAGCGCAACTTGAAAGTTATGCGATTTTCCACCATAATCTTGTGCCTGGGAATTATACGACCCTCGAGTGAATAGCTAAAGAACCTGGATGACAGAACATAATGTCGATGGCCCATAGTAAGTTCTCAGTGAAACTCAGTGATCCATGCAAAGGAGAACGGGCATGTGCATGATACATGTTTGTGATTGGATGCACATGCATGTAAGCACATTATTATTATATACCTTGGGAACTCGATGAGATCGTGCAGTGGCCGCACCATTGTTTGCCGTAAGTAGCGATATTTCGGACGAAGCACATCCAAATTATATTTAAGCAGCATGGGGAAATCAATGATCATCTCTCCCAACAATCTAAGTGGAATACCTAAAGACAGAAAATATTTCACGTTTACTTCCAGTTTATTAGCTACACTGCAGCCAACAAGTTGCGGCTCCACAGCAATCACTTTTCCAATCTCCTGCCTACTAACACCAGCTTTGGTAATCAAGAAGACAACCTGTGGATAATGTAGACCAGGTAAAACTTAATGACGCTCTTGAAGAAGAGAAATAAAAGCATAAAGGTGTCTCTTCAGGAGACAATTTAGGGAATATCCTCCCGAACTCATGCATCAGACCTATATTTGCAACAATACTCTACTTGTCAACCAATCAGAATAACATCCAATAGTAAGACAACAAACTCTGAATGATTACCTAGCACAACTGGCACAATTGAGGCCTTAGATTCTATATTTCAATGGTGACAATTTAGGGAATATCAAGAAAAATGCAATACCAAAATTGAGAGACTAATGCAATGTATACGGAGAAAGTTGGAGGATAAGGAGCTTACTGCTGGCCGAATTTTCTTGTAAAGGCTATATGTTAGCAACGCTGGGAATCTGACTATAACACCACCTATAGCATCTTCTTCAACACCTATGTCCCGCAAAAATCGTACCTTCAAATTGAACATGCATCACTTATTGGTAAGCTTAAACTATCTTTTGTATTATGTATACTTTTTCTAAAAAAATAATTTAAGTTGCAGATGCGTTGACAAGATAAACAGAAACATGAAAAGAACATGGCAAAACTATAGCAAACAAAGAAGAAGAGGAATATGGACAATTTCCCTTCTCCTCACCTATAAGATTTTCTGAAGCCATGAATCTCTAACAAAAGACCATATAAAGACCAAATAAAACATGAGCAATATACGAAATTCACTTTAGAGACTAAGCACAAGAAAAATTAAATCTTGCACCTTTGGCACTATTGTTGACTCCAGATCCACACAAAAGATCATTGGTTTCATCATAAGAATTCTTTTCATGCCATCACGTTTGATCCCCAAGTAATAGAAGTACTTAACAAGTGGTTTCCACTTGTCTTCAATGCTACATCCCATCAGTTGTGGTTTGAATGCCAATAATCTTCCAAGTTCTTCAGTTTCCAGCCCAAATTGCTTCAGGTATCCAACCTGAGATTAAAGATCATTTCAGTGTTGAATCAGAATACATAGTAGAGTGATAAGTATGAAGTAGGCAACATAATCATTTCAGAACCATCCAGGTAAGTAGAATAAAGCATCTAGAAATAAGAGTTGCAGTTGGAACTTAGATAGAGAGAAAGAAAAAGAGGACATAATCAAATAACTGTTACAAGATAGCAACGGTTATATTCTAAAACAACAGTGTGGCATATATTAGTGAACACAGTTTCACTAAGACCACCATCCTAGGCTTCTCGCTCATGTCCGGTAGAAGAAATACTTGCATTTAGGTAAACAGGTACTTCAAAAGGAAAACTTTGAAAGAGGAAATTATCTAAAGGTAACAATGATCGGACCATCTGAAGTACTACAGCATTGAAATTACTAACCAGCTAGCTAAAACTCATAAAAAACGTAATAGACATTTTATCCATTCCTATGAGATGATGGCTTTCGAAACAGAAAGTAGTTTTATTAAATCTCCAAGTGGACCAAAACTAGGATCATCACTTTCCAGTCCCACCTTGTGAACTATGAAATTTCTCGCATAAAAGCCTAGAACTCTCACATCTCATTTAGTTCATATGAAACACAATACAAAGAGGATGAACGTGTCCATGCCATGCAATTTTTATGAATCAGATCCATGAAATTTTTCTGAATTATGCAATTTCATTATGTCCCATGGGAAGATTTACCTTTTCATTCATTTCTTCCAAACTGAAGAAGCCAAGTGCCTTAGGATAATCAAAGACCATGGTGCCAAAGTCCTTCTGATCCATTCCAAGCTCTAGATAGAAGTTAACTCGGGCTTTAAGCTCGTCCATGTTCAACATCAGAATTTGCGGGCATCGGCCGATAACAAATCCCATCCAATCCCTCTTAACCCCATTCGCTTCCAGATAATCTACATTGTCATTCAATTCATGCAGGCTACGGTTTAAAGCAGAATCTGCTCTTGTGAATACCACCCCGATGTTCCTTCCCTTAACATGAACATATGTTAACCACCGAACCCTCTGTCTCAAACCCTCAAGATCTCCACCAGACAAACATATCAGCTTCCCGATCTGCGGGTACGTCAACGAATTATGTTTTAGCCACCTGCATTATGTCGGCCACCAAGAGATCAGTTGAAGCAGTCCATTTTGTTTGAGTCCATGAGGAAGAGCATGGTCGACCTCCTACCACAAAATTCTGAATTACGTTTGCTGCCAACGTTGATAGAACAAGATAGAGGATCACCTGATCAGTGGAACCACTCCGCACTTCTCGATACAGGTCTTCACCCGCGAATTGAAGGTCGAATGCGAGAACTGAGGTGTCATCTTCATGGAAGCAGCCTCCATAATCAAGCCGTCCACGAATTCCGCCAAATGGGAGACAAGATTGGTAGAGTAGGTGATGCTGAACCTGGAAGCTCGCATGGATGCGATGAGGACCTCGCGAGCGGCGTGCCGCCTGAGCTCCAGCGCCTGCCTCAGCATCTTCTCCTCCTTGCCTCCGTGTCGGGGCAGAAGCTCTTCGATGGTTGGACGTCTGGAGAGGGAAATCGAGCCAGGAAACACGGGCGACCTCGACTCGTCCTCCCCACCAAGGGCTAAACGAAGTCCTTCTTCATCAATTCTGTCTTTGCTGCTGATGCTTGTGATAGAACCGCCTCCATCTTGGTCTTCTTCTCTTGCGGCTTCTGGAAGCGAAAGCGGGTCGAGCAGCACAGCCAACGACCTCGAGTTCTGCTTCCTGAGAAGAGCCGCCGATCCGTCATCGCCAGTGATTCGAGCTTCGAGCTGGGAGTCGAAATCGGAGTAACGACGGCACAGCAACGACGACGATGCACGAGAACGAGGGGTGTTGGTGAATGATGGTAGCTGGGGCAGCTTGAGGTTGAGATTGAAGGCAGGGCTCCGTCTCGTGAGGATAGAAGATGATGGTAGCTGAAGGAAGAACAAGACTTCGGCCCAGTGGTTTGCATGGAGGACGTCTGTGGCAGCCATTACCAACCGAAAGTTTCATAAAAAAGCCTATCCAGTATCCTGATACTCTTCAAGCGATTCGACGTCCCCAGCTTTACGCTTTCGGGGAAGTGAGAAAAATATCTGAAGAAGATCACCAATGTTCACGGGTCGAACTTACTTGGTTATCAATTAAAAGTTGGATCCTGCATTTCTGGTTTAATAACGGGGATAGCGTTTCCTTTGTGCTCAAATCTGAACTCCCAATGCCGGTTTGAGTCTAGAGCTGAATTATGCTTGAACCTGAGTAAAATATGAGACCATTTACATGTAAGCATTCAGACTAAATACAGATTGGATTCAGTTTGCTTCTGAAAAATCATATTTAACTTTGACTGCACTTCAAATTGATGGTATAACTAGGATCTATAAACATGTGCCTTCTACAAAATGCAAATAATAAAGAAAAAAGTAAAGCTCATTCAAGTTGTTCTTTCTGTGTTGACTATGTACTGTTGTGTCATTGTACTGTTTTGCTTTTATTGGGTCCTAGTGAAGTGTCAAGCTTCCTTTGATCTTAATGTAGCGTCTCAAACAGACGGCAGGTTGATGGTTTTTCTTTCTGGGGTCATTTCTTGGGCCTGTTTTAAGAAAGTGATAGTGCAGTTCTTTTCTAATCTCCAACCTGAGATACAAGTAGATTGCAATCGTTTCTTTTGCATTCATTTGCCTTTTTAACGCTTATGCAAATCTCGCAAGTTGTATGATCCTAAGGCTTGCAATGATATGAACAGATGAACCAAAACTTAACCCACTTTCAACACAGTTCTAACAGGAACACAAAACTAAATTACAGTCTCGATGGAATCCGTTCAGATGATTTTGAATCTGATTTACTCGTTTACGTTTGGATGACACCCTCAAAAAACAGCATTTTACGAAACCAGGTTTTTTTAAAAACATAATTTTGTAGCCAGTTTTTGAAACCTAACTTGTATGTTTGTGTGACAAGACCAAAATGATGTTTTCTATAGAAAATCCGGGATGGGTTGGGTTGTTGGGGTTATTCACAAACCTAATAAAACATTCTTATGATGAAATTGAATTTTTCACCTTGAAAATTGCGTTTAAGGGTGTCATCTTCATCTCAACACCCTTAGGACGTTTTAAATGAAACTAGTTCAAGGGAAGGGTGAAAAAAACTGGATCTGGATATGTATCCACGTATCAACCCAAACCCAATTGCGTTCACTCCTAACAACTCAAAGAGCACCTGTTGGTTGAGATGAAACCTTTCACGTGAAGGGTATGTCATATTAATCACGAGTTTAACTCCTAAACTTCCTTTACTAATGTTTCTTGATATGTATTTATATTGGAATAAAGCAATGTTGTCAAAGTCAGCCTCATTTGTCGACCATTTGATTCACTATCTGAAACAAGGATGCCACTCGTCATACACTATTCATTATTTATTTTGTAATATTAATTTAAGTTGGTAAACTTGACCAGGTGGTTAATTTGGAATCAAATTGAACAGCTTGGAAAATAATAGGATGTTTTGAACCTCTATGATGGTTTGGGAGTTGAGAATCATCAAGCTAGTCTTTTGCTGAGATAGACACATTTGCACAAAATAGTTACAATAGGAGGAATATCGGACTGATTTTTAAATACATATACAGTTGAATAAAAGAAAGTCTGTCACCTAAATTGATCTGCCAAGTTGCTGCTGGAAGTATAATTGATCCTTTTCCGAGCTAATAGACAGGCCAACTGTCGCGGGCCCTATTATTAAAGATGCCATTTTAAACTTCCAACAAAAGTGGGCTGAGGAAAAGTCTTCAGAATTTTATTGTGACATTTGTTTAAATTGTGACATAAGCAGTGTAGGAGAAGTTCACTATGCATTTATTTCGATGAAGCAGATTTACCACCGTCTAGGTCAATATACAAAGGGATCTGCAGGTTGCAGCAACCATCAATATTTCAATAAAATAATTGAAGAATCAGACCATTGGAACTAAGAAGCCATCGTTGTTCTTGGGCAACTATCGACGGTGCAGGTGAGGATATCTCGGTAATCCCTGTTAATTGTGAAGGAATCATAAACTTTACCATCTCTGCTCTTCTTATACTCAAAGAGCAGAGACGAATGGTTGAATGCTGTGAGCTTTACGAACCCGAAGTCATAATCTTTGTAGAGACTCCAGCTTGTCTGAAGGGTTGTGAAGTCAGAGAGATGGGAACCTCCACCACCAACAACTACATGGATTGTTCCATTAAGCGGTCCTGTATAGTGGGATTTTTCGGAGCTCATGCATATGCTCTGCAACCAAAAAAGCAAAAATGGTGCCACTTCATTCAGCGGAAAAAGTTCTTGATTGATGTCCTTACAGAAAGATAATAATGAAACGAGAAGAGAAATGGCGATTCTAACAAGGTCGCACACATACCTCGTAGATAGGACATGTCCTTTCATAATTGTGTACATGACCATAGAAAGCAAGGTCAACCTTGTACTTTTGCCACAGCCCCTGTAGGCTCTCTCTCCCCATAGGCTCCTCAAAAGATCCTTCTTGAGCATACCATGAGTTAGAGGAATATCCCAGAACTCGATGAGCCACAAAGATGAGCCATGGCTGTTTTTGCCTATCAGCTGTTGCTAAACAGTGCTCAATAAATTTGTATTGCTCAGTGCCTGGTCTCCAGTCATGTTCCGTATCAGCTACACAGAAATGGAACATGCCATAGTCGGTTGAATACCTGCACAAGCAAAATAGATGAGGCATGTGCTGCATCATGTACATGGGATAGAATGGAAATTTGAAAATGATACGCTGATCAGCATGCTGACTCCAAATTTAAATGTTAAACTATCAAGAAGCAAAAAAATAATTGATCTGTGTGTGATCAGCCTTAAGCTCGTTTAGTAATTTTGAATTTTCTCAGTAAGGTTTATAGCTAGTCCATCTTGCAACATGCAGCAAAACCGTGACTTGTTTTGCAAGAACATAGATTTGGACAAAAATTAGTGGCAAAAAGTCTGCATGTACCAGAACTTAGCTCTGTTCTCTGCAGGCGCATAAAACATGGTTTCAGCCAACACACCACACTCCCCACCTGAGTCCATGTTGGCATAAAAGGACCCAGTACCTGGCCAATCGCGTTCATGGTTTCCACTGCATGAAGCAGCATGAGGTGTCATTTAGAAACAAGATGTACTTAAGGGGTTAAGCAAAACATCTAAGGACTAGCAAAGGCAACCTTGCAACCATGTACGGTACAGTTGAAGCAATTGGCTCTATCTGGGAGGTGAACTGATCCCATTGTGACAAGTACCCATTAGCATAAGATAGATCACCGATATGGAAGACTATATCAATATTTCTCAAGTCCTTGATAAGCTGATCAGTAGTGTTCAAACAACCGGGCTGGTAATTGCTGTATTCATTGGAACCATCACGTTCTGCCTGAAAACATGACCACGGAAAAATTTTATGGAAGCCAGAGTACACATAAGTCTGGATTAAAAATTAGAATGTATCCAGAAACTTATGACTTCAGAATAGGACACTGAATAACACTTCTATTTTGCACTCAAAAGCTTGCCCAGGAAACCAACTCCAAACCTTTCCCATGTCGCCGAAAATTATAACATGCTGCACGGATTCCTGTCCAGGATAAGGAGATGCTCTAAAATGGTAAGCTTGGCTCCAAATGTATGAGTTGTTAAATAATCTGTGACCCAGACGGTAGGTGTATCTGTCTCGAAAAATTAGAAAAAGCAGTTGAGAACTGAAAATAGCCACAGAAAACTCCACATAATCAGTTTGAGAACATATAATCTAACGTAACTTTAGCAGAAGGAAAATGAACAGATATATTTTGTGGAAATTCAAGAGAAAATAAACGGAAGTAAATAGTCTCTCGCAGCAAGTTTTTTAAAGATTGATACATTGAATTAGGCCAAAGATCTTTCAGAAAGCTTGTATGAATAAAACCAGGATCACGCCATCCCACTGTCCGTGCAGGGGAACCTGCAAAATAAATGTAAAGCAAACTTTTTCAGGGCCTGGAACAATGAGAATTTGTATCTCAAAAAAAAAAAGTTGTTTTATGTCATGTTAAGGTGTTAATTATGATTAAAGAGAAGAGAAACAAGAGTAAATCAGAAAGATGAACAAGCTTAATCTTATCCAAAGCACCACCTTCTGAGATACCAGATTATACTGATTATCTAGACCAGTAAATGTCATGCAATTAACTAACAATGAGCACATTTTTCACTTGTGCATGGATACCTTTCTAAATGATAGCATTTTTACAGGGTTTTCTTATGGATCAGACCATGGTGATCTGAATCTTAGTGAATCTCGGTGTACTGAAGAAAACTTGCATAAGCTCGCATTAACAAATTGAAAGGATCCATGAATAGTGTCATCACTTGGCATTTTCTGATCAGAAGCTAAACATGATATTGAACATCTTGACACCAGTATCAGGCAATTAAGATCCTTGGCTTGAACACATATTTCACTTGCAAGTAAATGCCACACATAAGGATTTAGCTTTACAGTGTGTTCTCATACATCTGACATAGTGACCTAATTTTTTTGCTACACTAAATATAACTTCCATAATAAGAGATAGGAGTGTCATCATGACATGAAAAGAACAAAAGCAAAGGATCTGTTGTGGATACACTGAGGCTAACTTTTGGGACATGCTCTTACTCAGGATTTTTGTGTTTAGAGCTACAAAATACGTGAGTTCCAGAATACTATCTCCTAATTGTTGTTCAGATCTTGCTGAGGATCTAAGCCAAACTGTAACAGGAAATTGGCTAACCTTGAAAACTTGACCTATGGATACAATTTAAATAAGCAACTGCTTCAGCATGTTTGCTCACATATATAAACTTGGTGATCTGAATCTGTATCACAAAGAACACGATAAATTAAATTGCCGTTTAAAATTAAAAAATGTGTTTTTTTAGGAAAACATTAAAAATGAAAGAAACCATGTTTTAAACTTTTTTTCACATTTTTTCATGTTTTTTTAATGCCAATCAGTTTTTTTTTCATTTTCTATTTTTTATTTGTCGCAAATATACTTATTTTTTGATGTTTGTGTTATTAGTTTCTCACTTATTTTATTTTCCCCCCATTTTTAGTTTTTAAAATTTTTTAAAATTTACTGTATTTTTTCCATTTTTTTTAAAGCTTGGCGTATTATACCCGAGAAAAACTTCACTGTTTAAAACTCTGAAACGTTATTTGTGATTATGATCTCAATGCAGTTCAGTTTATAGAGGAAAAAAGTTAAATAATCATCAGATCCTACAAAAGAATATGTAAAAAAATAAAAAATCCTTTATTCTCTTAAGAAAGGTTGAATTTTCATGAACTCTTTTTAATGAGCATGAAATGGTTCATTCATTCATTATTTATTGATCACATGCAATTAACAAAAAAATGATTTCACACAGGAACAAAGTGTAGTTTCTCTTCCTCAGGTTTCTGTGATGTAATGCTGATTCAGTGACCTTCTTGTGCTGATTACGTTGAGAAGCATAACCAGGATACCACTAACATCGAAAACATTCATATTGTATTCTAATTTGCTAAACTATAAGTATTTACTTTGGAAGTTTAATGCTGTGTTCCAACTGCAACCAAGTGGTGACAGTAAAACTGTGATTTCATCTGCACGGCAGAATAAATACTAGCGGATTTTGCATTTGTAATGTAACATTTTCAAACAAAACACAGAAGAAAAAATAAAATCAATATACCACACATGCTGTTACGATTAAAAGTCAAAGTTCCAGCAGGAGATTTAGTCTTTGGTCCTCCTTTTGGACCCCACAAAACAAAAGGTTCAGCTTCATGAATATCATAGCCACTAGTCCATGTAACTGTCATCTATCAATCAAAGAGTTAGGTCAGAAAAGAATATGATACTACAAACCCAAAAAAAACAGCGTTCATAAAGATTGTTTAAACCAAGAAGTAAAAACTTAGAGTACATTAGGCAATTGAACTAACACTTCATTAGTGCTTGTGCAAATGGATTCATCTTTTTTGCACACGTTTGTGCATGTGGTAGGGAGATGAATATCATCAGGCTTATCAACGTGATGAACATTGAAAATTAAGTGTTTTTAACAGCAGATATTAGAACCCGTATGTGATTTTGCATGTTTGACAAGGTTAACTGCTTTAATAGTTAAATGGATCCAAGAAATGTCACAGCAAAACAAAATATTGTAAACAGTAACGTGCATTATAACACCTTTTTGCATATCCTTCAATAAAGATATGAATATAATAAATTTTTTCACCATATTTTTGGGAATTTATTAAGTGTTTCTTTTAAATTTCTTACACAAGTAGACAAGGAAAAAGACATTTAAAAATGAAAATCAAAGATGAGATATTAGAAAATCTAGTCAAACAATTGTCTTCCATCAAAAGGTCATGAAACAAACCAAAAAAAAATATTCAATCCAAAATTTTAAGGGCGAAAAAAAGAAACTGAAGCAATGATGCACAGAAGGGACAACTTTTTCTTTTGCTTCTTTAGCCTTCTATCTTTTATCAGGTAGATATTAGTTATTCTGCTCGTTTTTCTTTTACCTTTGAGGCTTGCAGAGGGTTTCTTTGTAGACTTGTTTTTCTACCATAAAAGATTAAATATGAGGCTGGTTACTTATATATGACAGAGTTACTATATCATCCTTGACAGATGAGATGAAGCAAAACATCAGGAATTTGTGCACATACAGAAAAACACATTTAACGGTTACCATTCTCATGTCAAGTCCTAAATGATGATTACATCACCTAGATTTACACTAGCGAGAAACTTACTTCATTCCAGGACTTCCCTTGAGCTAGGCGTGGATAAACAGGAGCTTTTGGATTTGCAAAAGTAATTGTATTTGAGACTGCAATCAGCTTGGGCTGTGGTTTAAAATCAGAACCAGAATCAAGCTTCTATTTAGATGATCCCACAGAAAGAGCAAACTCATAGCCATTGATAGCCATAACAGTAAAAAGCGTAGCTGTTCCTACATTCCAAATCTAGAAATGACAAGTAGGATAGAAAACAAACCTGTTGAACAAAGATACGACACTTTAATCACATACGATAAAGATGAAAAGGAACATATATCTTTGTGGATGTTCAGTACAAATATTCTCTAATGGGAAGAAAATGTTGTAGTATTTGCACAAAGGTTCCATACAATTAATTGGACTATATAAGATTATGAAGTCCTCAAGGACAGTCCTATACTAGTAAGCAGTGAAGGATGCCAATGACAACAAGATTGGGACATCATCCATGTAAAGCAGGGAAATACATATTATTTGATGGTTAGAGTTCAAAACTTTTACGCTTTGTATCTCACAGCAGATTTTATGGCCATTCTCCCTAAAATGGCCTTGTCATGAAGGATTATTCATCCATCTGTGGTCTATTATATTAGATAAGCCCTCAAGCCTGTAGTTGATAATGAATGTGTGGCGTCACTTCATGTCAAATATTCCTTATAAGCAAATAGTTAAATTTATTGATTAATAACAAATTTTACCTAATAAAAGATTTATAACACACTGTCCCAACAAGGATGAGGGGTTGTGTTTCCACAAAAGGCAAAACAAAGAACAAAAATACTTATATAACGAACCCAAACCAGATATACTGCTAACATGGATCACAGCCCAACATTATTCATAAACATGCTGGCCACTAATGTGGTTTTACTTGAGCATTTTTGACAGGAGAGATCAGTATGTCACTTAAGCATACCTTCAAGTATAAGAAAAACATGTTCACGATAGAGAAGTGAAGTTATAAAACAAATAAATAGAAAAGCAAGAACCGCTGGTGGACAAGGACATACTTTTGAGATACCTCCTGAGAATAATGCAAAAGAAAAGTCAGCCCTCTGGTTGATCAGTAGAAGTTTCAAAACCCCAATCCCTGTATTTGTGTAGCTTGGATTTGAGTAGTTTGCATATTGATACTGCAAATAAATAAATGACTTATGAATATAAGCAAATACTCTTCTTTTCAACTAATCATTGGCAAGCTAAGCAAAACACTGTATGCAAAATAGCTTCCAACAAACCTTAACAGGTGCAGTACATAATAACGGAGCCTGATCTCTCTTGTTTACAGGTTCACAAATTGCAGCACTGAAAGCATGAAGAAAGCAGCTTTTCATCATATCACATTAACAGCAAATAACTTAAATGAGCTACCACCATTCACAGTCTGCTTTACTGTTGACAAAACAGAACTTTTGGCACTTTAAAGTTATAAATGGATTGGCCATAGGTACAACTATTTGCACTGAACATGGTGCTAGTGCTAAAAATGGAATTATGCCAAGTGTGTCAATAACATCACACAGAAACTTAAAGTACCTGAAATTCGAAGGAGAAAAAACTCCTATCCAATCATCAACTGATGCGTTAGGATAACTAAACTTCAACGTTACCCATTCCATATTTTCTCCCTGAGGAAATCAAGCAAATTCACATCAGCATAAGATAGTTCAAGACTTCATGCTTATGGTTAGACAAGCCATAAGTACACGTTTCAACAATTTCTCACTAAAATTTGTATTCACATGTGATAACTGATAAACATGTCTAAAGGATGCATTTGACTTCAAATGACTTGTGTGTACTGCTAACGCTAAGTCATCTGAAAAAATCTTTGAAGCTCAATGATTCAAGCCGTGACGCTTCCCAGTCATATCCTCGTTTCTTGCCATATTTTAAGCTTGCTGGATGCTGGTGCACAGAAACTGAACTCAGGAAGATGACATGTAAGTTCCAAGAAAAACTATTAATAGAACTTTGAAGTTGTAATTCCTTTCCAGTCCTTTTTCACTGATTTAATATTTTGACTTTCCACCTTAAAAAATTTAAGAAATCTTAAAATTAGGGAAAATATAATAAATGAGACACTAATAAAACAACATAAAAAATAAACAGATAAGCAACAAATAAAAATTAGAAAATGGAAACAAGCAGTTTCACATTAAACAAACAAGAAAAAAAAATCTAAAACGGGTAAATTTTGTTTTGGCAATTTTTTCGAAAAAAACTGTGCTTTTTGGCTGTTTTTTCAAAGCACTTATTTTTGGTATCTTTAACGCGCTTTGGATGACTATGCAACGAACAAAAGCATCAATTACTGGCCATCGAAAAAACTATAGAGAACATCAAAACTTCATAGACATGAATCAGTAGATTGTCAATAGAACGGAATCAGACATAGCTGCCCATAGTGAACCTAGTACCAGCGAATCACAAATTTTATTTAGGACAGTGTCTGAACCGATTCTAATTAGAATCACAATTACTTTGACAGCTTCATTTATTTCGTTGTAAAGATCGTTCTCGGTAAAGTTAAGATTCAGTAAGCCCTTTCCTCAACAAAATTATGGAATTATTGCAAAAGCACTTGAAATTTTTAGGAGTTTACAACTTATACACAGTGAGCCACAGTGATAATGCGTCTACCTAACAAGAATATCATCAGGAACTGAGGAACTACCTTCAAGCCAAGAACAAGAGGGGATGCTTTAATGTGAGCAGACTCATCTAGAGCAAGCATAGCCTTATGAATGGCAATTTTTGAGAGCGGTTGTTCTCCCGACATCCTGGCCTCACTGGAACCCATAAAGCCCACGAGGCTCCACAAAAAAAGCAATATCCAGATCTTATCCTTCATGCTTGGAGTCTAAGATACAATCGCTGAACACCGAAATCAGAAAAATCAAAGTGACCAATGTTACAAAGTATACCAGAAATCCAACACAAAGACGAGCACACCAGTCAGAAAGAAATAGTTGCACTCTTAACTTCCTTGAACCCATTACAAGGAGTACCTTCTTCCTAACGTGCAGTCATCCAAAAGCTCAAACAAACAAAACCTACCATCCAAAAGCTTCACCAATCACGCTTTCACATGGACACACAAAGGAGAGTTGGGGATTAAAAAAGAGAGTGCCCACAAACCAGAACCAAGTGTGGAACAAAAAAAGGCACGCTGATAAATTTCTTTTAATACCAACATAGAAAAGCTGCACAAAGAGAAAAAAAACAAACCAGGAGCTAGAAGGAGAGGACGAAAGATGGGCAAGTTGCTTCTTCCTACTTCACTTGATCATGTGGTCAGCTAATTAAGCGTTGGGATATCGAAGATTGCATGGTCACTATTTTATAGAAGTCCTAGATTTTACTGCTTGAGGCAAAAAACAGAAGAAAAAAACAGTCCACAAATGAACTTCCCGATAGAGATTGGTTGTAGGAATATTATTGTCCGTCATCGCCGCGTCGGATCAGGGGAAGCTGATTGGCGCAGCAGACCTGGAAACGGGTCAAGTTTGGTTCATTTGGAGTTGGATCGGGTTACTGCGGGCTCGGCGCCTAATTTTAAGGTAATTTACATCTTAGTGCCTGATCAAATGCTTGATATAAATTCTTAGTAGTCTAGAGTCGGAGACTGTAAAGATTTCTTGGTTTTTTTTCTTTCTTTCTTTTTGAAAATTACGTTACTGCTGTGGACTTGTTAGCATTTGATGAGCGCATTTGCATCATTTATGGTGTAACAGACACGGAAATTTTTAGAAATTGATTTGCCCATTTTTATAAAATTGAGTTATTAAGAACTAATCAACTTTAAGTGGCTTAAGTGATTGGATTTTTTTTTATTTTGTTAAAATTTTGAAACTATAGTTGAGCTCCTGCAACCAAAAACTCATAGCTTGGCCTATATATTTATAAAAATGGGCAAATCAATATATATATATATATATATATATATATATAGAGAGAGAGAGAGAGAGAGAGAGAGAGAGAGAGAGAGAGAGAGGGGACGGTTAGGGATTAAGTCAAGATTGAACTAACTGTACTCATCAATAATCACCAACTTCTCGAGTTCTTTTTTTTTTCTTCCTCTCATATATGCATTTATCTATATACTAGATAAGCATTGACCGTTTCATGTTGAAAACTAACAAATGTGGTTGATAGTTACACAATTACAGCTCAAATCTTACTTGATTGTACTTTCAGAACTTACAAAGATGCAAGTTTTAAATTAAGTTCTAAACGTAGGTAGCTTTATCATTTGATGAGAAACGAAGTGCAGAATTACTAAAAATTGTAGCCATAAGAGACATTTGTGCTCAATTCATAAAATACTTTTCCCTCGTTCAGAGCAACGGCATCATGCCTATTAAAAATCATTATTAAAATATTTTTTATTTATGTAATCTAACTTTATTGGTAAGATTGTAAGAATTGATGAGAAACATATATTAAATCAGTCATTTCTTTACTTTAATTATGGTTTTTAATAATTAAAAAAAAAGTTCTTATACCATCTAGATTTTGATAGTAAAAAAATCAAAATTTTGTTAATTTGAATTAAGTGCGTTACTTACGTTATTTTTTTACACAATATTATGATGTCAGTCTCGTATTGACCAACTATTCTTTCTTATTTTACCACTTGCAACTTAGTTTTTTTTTTTTTCTTACCCCTTTTCGGCCCTCCTCCCGTCTTCCCAGAGTCTCTCTAGGATTTCCTCTGCCGCCTGAAAATGGACGCCCTGGACTCCGTTGTCAACCCGCTCAGGGAATTCTCCAAGGACAGCATTCGCCTTGTCAAGAGGTGCCATAAGCCAGACAGGAAAGGTTCGTGTTCTCTCTCTCCCTTCCTCTCTGAATCCCTTGATGCGTTTGTTCTCCCTTTCCCTTCTTGTCGCTTCGTCTTGAATTTTTTCTGAAATTGGTTCAGAGTTCACGAAAGTCGCGTTCAGGACCGCGATCGGGTTTGTAGTTATGGGATTCGTGGGATTCTTCGTCAAGCTGATATTCATTCCCATCAACAACATCATCGTCGGATCGGGTTAGGTAGGCGCGTCTCGAAGAGCTCGTGGATCATGTTTGCCTTTTGGGGTTTCCTCGATTCGGCCCAATTTTTGGTTCTTGCCGTGTGTTTTGATGAGCTTCCCGCTGTGGAAGAATGAAAGTATAATTCTAGTCGATAGTGCATTCGATCTTATACAATAACTTGCTGCCTCTTTCATAGTCACCGAAAAGATTTGTCTAAATTACTCTATGTTGATACGGCAAGAACGAAATCCGTGCAATTATGTCTTCCTGTACCATAACCTTGCTGCCTCTTTCGTAGCTGTCTAAGAGATTTGTCTAAGTTACTCTATTTTAATGAGGGAAATATTTCTTGTCCAATTCAAAATATGTTATGACCTTATGTTAAAGAGACAAGATTTACCATCGAAGTCTAAATTCTAGAACGATCGATCTGCCAAATAAGCGTAGGATCATTCACACTGGATCTACTAATCTATGAATGGCTCTGCTAGGTGTTCAATGTTCTGATGATACCTTCATGCACAATATTTTTCGAAAAAACACAGTTACCTAGATGATGATTTAAAGCTTTCACGCCTGCATCGGATAATTTCCTTTCTGATTTGTAGGATTATACTTGATAACGGTGATATGGTGATCCTCTTTCTAAAGGATCTACCAGCAGGACGCACAAACTTTGTTAGAATAGTTCGCCTTGATGTCTGCTGGTATCGCTGAACTTCTATCAATTGCCTTTTTGTAAACAATGTGCTGCTCTAATTCGATATTCACGTTAAACAAAATTCAGTGGGGTAGGTATGCCATTGCCAATTTGCCATTATCAGACTGGTGGATTATACTTCATGTTGCGTTTCATTTTTGTGCATGCTCGGTGGGTCAACTCACTGACTGTTCTCTCCTTCTAACTTTTGATTTGCCTTATATAAAAACGTTGGACCTCCCTTATATGAAAACGGAGGAGACCATATCTATTGATTTGGCTAGCATTGTAGTAATAACATTATATCTTTTTTCAAATTTGTCCTTCTTCTGAGATCGAAGACCCAATGTATGAGCATCTAAATTCAACTATCAGTTAGATTAGATATACATTTCAGCTATGAAATATGAATACATCGTAGAACGGTGGAAGCTTTGTTACTGTAGCAATCAAGTATCAGGGTAATCCAACTTCCAGATGTAATGTCATGAGAGTGTCTCAGAAAAAGTTCAAAAGCCACACTTTGTGTATAATGAGCTTGAAGCTGCACTACCATAACTGGTAAGTTATGCTTCTGTCTTTCAAGTGCAATCTTAATGATGTGAGGTCAACAACCTTAGAAGGGGTTTGTATGAGCTAGATATGTAACAATTTGTGAAGCTGGTTTATCTTTGTTGTTAAGCGGTAAATCTCAGTTGATTTGGGCAAACAACCAGGTCAACATATACGTTCTATGTTTAAATCTTACTTCTGGTTTGTAAATGATATGCTTTTAGGATATAGGAGATGATTCAGGAGATGCTTGAACAATGTAATCATACTTAAGGAATCCAATGCTACGGGAATTAGAATTTCGCAAGTCCTATCAGCCCTTTTCCAGCTAGATAAAGTACTTACTGGAAGCAGTGCTGTCTGAATCGGCTGACTTGAATCCCCTCGCAGCAATCCTATTCAATTTGGTGGCCGATTCAAGAGCGCCATCTATAAATAGTGTTTGAATATTTTGTTTATTGAATTTTTTTTTTATTTTTTTAAAAAGATTTTTAATGTTTTCTATCAAGTCACAACCGATTCAGCCAATCTGGTGAATGGCTGATTTGCTGAATTGGCAGCCTCACCTATTCAGTTCAAGAATTGATTTTGGCAATACTTTTTGAAAGTGGAAACCTTGAATATAATACATCCAAATACACCCTTAGGTTAATTAAGATCACCTAGGTGCTCTCGGGTGTATATGGGTTGGACTTGGATGGGTTATGTGCCATAAAGTACAAGGCTCGCTTAGGCTTACTCTTAGGTTCTCTAGGCTAGCTAGTATGCCTTGGCTTAGTGGTTATGGGTGGCCAAAATAACTAGTGAAGCTAGGCTCTCTCTTGATATCCTAGGCATGGCCATGCAGGGTTGCAACTTGCAACCCCCTTTTCGTCAGCATCAAGGGGTTGATGGTGGCAGATAGGCCCTTGGCTGTCTTGAAAACAGTTGGAGTTTGTAAATCATAACCCATCAAAGCCAGTTCCTGTGTAAGCCAAATCTGCATATACCTTGGTGCTGATGCTACTGTTCTTTGGGTTTTACAGCGCTTGCTGTGTGACTGCATCTCAATGTTTAGGTGCAGTTTTCTGGTATAAGAAATGGGGAGCGAACCTTGTCCTCCTTTTTCCCCTTCTTCTTCCTCCTGCTGCCCTACCTTCTCGTTTTTGTTTTCTCTTTTTTTAACCTCAATTCTTCTTATCCTTCTTATTTGTCATGATGTCACTGCTTTTCTCTTCCTTTTTTTTCCCTTTTCCTTCTTTCTTTTCTGTCAGGAAACTCAAGAATGATATTTATTACAATGACACACACACACGCACACACAAGAGAGAGAGAGAGAGAGAGAGAGAGAGAGAGAGGTGCTAGACCCTTTTGGTATGTTTGTGGCAATAATAATAAAAACAAGTGCAAGCATAATGGAAGCAAACAGAGTAAATCACACGCTTAAAAACATGAATTGGAACTTTCTTGAAACTCTTAAGAAAATATCCGGCACATCTTGGCATATCATATTGATAATATTGTGATGTTTTCATTTTTGGCAATATTTTGAAACCATTGCTGTATTTTGCAATATTGTCAGCTGGACTTAAAATGGCGATACCATTTGGTAAATTAGACATGAATTATTCGGTTGCAAATAGTGTACCCACCAGAAGTTAGCTATGTTCTCTGCAGGATAATAGAACATGGTTTCAGCCACCACACCGCACTCCCCGCCTGAGTCCGTGTTAGTATATGATAAACCAGATTATGATATGATCAGCAGCTTCAAGAGTATCACTGAAGGGAGTAACCTTGGAGGAGATTATGCTGGAGGAAATAACGTCAAGGCCAACAAAATCAGATCCAAGATTATAGCTAAAAGAAATTATGATAATGATGATTCTAGAATGACAACTATCTCAGAAAATGGAAAACTCAGGATCTTGTAATTCAATCCATCCCAAGATATATGGGATTGGTGAACGAATGAATTGAATATAAATGAAATCTCTCATCTTGTGAAAAAATAACAAGAGAGAGACTGTTCCTTTCGTGGATGTAGACTGACAAGTCGAACCACGTTAAAATGTTGTTGATTCCCTTCTCCTCTCTCTAGCGAAAGGTTTGCTATGGTCAGAGCCGTCAGGTTGATCAACTTGAGCTATATTGATTGAAGGAGATGTTGCTGCAAAACAGAGAAGCACTTGTGAAGAACAAGATATCGCAGGAGATAGTGGGCCAAATCCCTCGTGCGTTTAACCCCTAGTGATCGATTGAAGCTGAAGGCATCCACTCCTCACAAGGATAATGCGCTACTGCCCAATTTTCATGAGGATCGGAGCTGGCATTGATTTTTTAAAAATTGTGCGAGTTGGGTAGACTTGAACAGCGTCTGAAGCAGAACAACGCTTATACTCCTGTTTGCCGTCTTCCTCCGTGTTGTCTCCACTGAAGCCCTTTTTACCACAAGGTTGTACGTCCACTATGTCATCACAATCACTAAACGGCAACTCTTATAGTATGGCTGCGGCACCACCAAATTCTAGATCCAATGCCATGAATATGCCATTTTTAGGTCTGGCCTCTTCCATCATTCCTGCTCCAACAAGTCTCCAACATTTCCTATCTATAAATCTGTCCTCTGACAACTATTTACTTTGAGAATCTCAGTTTATTCCTATGCTCAAAAGTTATAATATGATGGGATATATTGATGGGTCGTTCAAGTGTCCAAATCAGTTTTTGCTTAGTGAGGATGGCAAAGGAACTGTTTTAAATCCAGTGTTTCTGGAATGGCATCGAGGTGACCAACTTCTACTAAGTTGGATTATCTCATCTCTTAGTGAAGTCGTGCACAGTCAAGTCGTAAAACTTGATTCATCATACAAGGCATGGACCACCATAAAGCGTATATACACGGCTCAGTCAAGAGCAAGAGTGCAGCAACTAAAATCTGCCCTGCAAAACCTGAAGAAGGAAACTGAATCCATAACAACTTATTTTCACAAAGCCAAAGGCATAGCTCACCAATTAGCTATGGCCTCCAAACCAGTTGATGAAGAAGATCTGGTTATGAACATTTTTTTTTGTCTTCCCGCAGAGGAATACAACACTTAAAAATCTCATTGTGCACTCGTGTTGACCCTATAAATCTGGAGGAGTTATACTTTCTACTCCTTATCCAAGAATCTGAAATATCAAAACCTGCAAGTTTTGAAGATCCTTCAGCCTATATAGTACATCGACAAAAAAACTTCAAGAATCACCACTATCGTGGAAAACCTGAGCAGCAAAGAAGGCATGGAGGACATCGCCCTCAGGATAAAGTTGTCAACTGTCACGCTTGTGGTAACCGTGGACATTTTGGTTCTCAATTTCGAATTGTATGTCAAACTTGCAGGAAATTAGGACATTGCGCACTACCCTACAAACTATATAAATTCCAAAAGGAATCATCGTCTCCAGAAGCGTATGACATGGAAATTACACCTCAAGTAGATACAGCAGCGCTACTCATCATGTGGCTGCTGATCTGAATAAACTTTCTGTTCACTCAGAGTATCAAGAGAATGATCAATTGAGAGTTGAAAATGGTACTGGTCTGCAAATCAAGAATGTTGGTAATGATTCTCTCTATAGTTCAAATTCAAAATTTCTCATAAATAAAGTGTTTCATGTCCATAGCATTTCTAAAAAATCTACTGTTTGTGCATAAATTTGCTCATGACAATGATGTTGTGTTTGAATTTGACGCAAATTGTTGTTATGTTAAAACATGGGAGAAACTTCTAGAGGGAGCAAATAAAGGAGGCTTATATCAGTTAAAGTTAGACCAATATGCAGCTCGTCAGAAAACAACATTTGTTGGAGAATGTGTCTCAGTTGATGATTGGCATAATTTAATGGAACATCCTGATTTTAGAACTGTGATGCATGTTTTGAATAAATTTCTTTTACCTATTGATAGTAGGTCTTATAATAAGATATGTGATGCATGTCAAAGAGGGAAAAATCATGTTTTCATTTTCCTCAAATGCAACATAAGATTGATGCTCCACTTGATTTAATTTTTATTGATGTTTGGGAACCATCGGCCACTCCATCGTTGCATGGTTATAGTTACTATGTTAATTTTGTGGATGCTTTCTCTCACTTCTCTTGGATATACATCATTAAAAATAGATCAGATGTCCTTTCTGTTTTCAAAACATTTCAAGTTATGGTAGAAAGACAATTTGATCAAAAGATCAAGGCAATTCAAAGCGATTGGGGAGGAGAATATCGAATTATCTCTACCTACCTCAAACAGATTGGTATTATTCACAAAGTTACTTGCCCTCATGCACATCAGCAAAATTGTAGCATAGAAAGCAAACACAAACATATAGTCGATCTCGGATTAACACTTCTTGCACATGCCAACTTACCTTACAAATATTGGGATTTTGCTTTTAGAACTGTTGTCCTCTTTATCAATAGAATACCAATACGAGTTCTTAAAATGTAGTCACCATATCAAGTTTTGTTCAAACACTCTCCGGATTATAAATTTTTAAAGGTTTTTGGATGTGCCTGCTATCCATGTCTTTGTGATTTCAACTTTTACAAATTACAGTTTCGCAGTAAGCAACATGTCTTTCTTGGTTACAGCAGCATGCACAAAGGATATATTTGCACAAAGGATATATTTGTCTCGATCCAGATATGAGCAAACTCCTTATTAGCAGACATGTGGTATTTGATGGAGTATATCCCTTTAAAGCCCTGGCTTCAACAGCCCCATCCTCACCAAATACATCTGTACCCAACGTCCCCTTATTCATAACCATGCCTTCAAACATCATAAGTGTTATTTAGAACGGTACATATATGGTTCATGGAATATGAGCATTCCAGTCTGTTGATCATAAAATGTGACAACCATGTAAGATTTTTGATGAATAACTTTACACGTGTTGTGTTTATTTATGAACCATCTGGTTGTCGCGTCGATGGAAAATAGACATTAGTAAAGTAGTACTTATATTTGATAGTGATTCCATAGACTAGATATTTTCACAGCAATATACATACATACAATATATATATATATATATTGTATGTATGTAAAACTAACCTATGATTCTGTCCATTTTTGTGTCAAATGGACAGGGCTCGAGTGCTGGCTTTTTTTTTTTTTTTTCCCTAACTCCTTCCCTCCCTCTCACCTACGAGCACTATTTCCCGATGCCAGTGGGTTGGCCAGTGCCAGGTAGAGCCGCTGACAGGTGGGAGAGCGAGAAAGGCAGAGGACGAGAGGGGGGTGGGGGCGCATGGGAGAAGGAGAGATTAGCTGTCTATTTGACAGACAGATTCATGGTTCAGTTACTAGTGCAAAAAAAGAATTAAGATTAACGAACTCACAACTAAACTAAACTAGGTTTAAACTAACTAAAACTCAAGCAAATGATCAAACCACTAAGAAGAAGAGAAGAAACCTAACAAAACACTTCATTTCTTTCAACTTTTGACCCCTTACAAAATGAACCAACTTCCCTTTAGATAGAGAAAAGGATAGATAATGGATTTGGATCCATTTACAAGTACGAAAAATCTAACTAGATCCAATTACAAGTTTTGGTTATGCTTTCATCTTGAATCAGACTCCATTAGTTGAAGAAGAGTCGTCATTGACGAGTTTAAATCTTTCATTCTGCCAAAATGATTCTTCACCTTAAAGAGTTTGGACAAGGTTTAGATCTGCTGGACAAAAGGTCTCACCACTCACCTGCGTATGTTAAAGTGGTGGTCTGCTTACTTTCTTCCGATGATGATCAATGTGGCGGCTTAGGTGGTGGCTTTGGAGAAGGAACGCGAGCTTGGATACGATCTAAGGGCATCCGTAAATCAGATCCAGTCTCAAATGTGGAACAAACTGGTTTAAACCTAGATTCGAACCTTCATACTCGTGAATCGGGCGATATGGACCCGAATTAGGTCCAAAACCCGATTCGGCTTGAACTGGTCCCAAAAGGAACCGGCCCAAACCTTCAAGTGCCTCGAGCAGTAGCTCGAGGCGCCGCTCAAGCTTCCCTCTTTCCGCCTCAAATAGAGGGCGGGAGTGGGGCACCCACCACCGCCCATCCATCTTGTCTAAGGGGGAGAAGAGGTGGAAGGCGGCTGCCTATCACCTCCGGTCTACCGGTGGGCGGCGATTCCATGGGCGCGCCCATTCGAGAGGCGGCCCCTTCAAACCTTGCCCACAAGCAACAGGTGGAGAAGGGGCAGCTCCTTTGTTGTTGGCGGCGAATCTGGTGCCTTTCACAGCTAGAATCGTGCATGTTGGTGAACACCACTCCTGCAGACACCTTCCCACGGTGTCGGCAGCCGGAAATTTAGTAGGCGGATGTTGGTCGGGTGGTAGAACGTTTGGTTCCTAGTCCATGAACAGCGGGCAAGATTCCATTGGTTCAATTGCAAGTGGTTGTGCATCCAGCGTCTCCACCAATTGGAAATGGTGATGACAGGGATCGCTACGCCTCCGGCCACCAACTTCCCACAACCAAGGTGTCTGTCAGTTCACAGGAAGAAGAAGAAGAAACAGCCGGTTTCCAATCCTGTACAGATGACAGCAGTAGAGCCGCCTGCTCATGGGTTGAAGAAGACTCGACCTAACGCCAAAGGATGTCCATGAAGATTTTGTGTGTTCTGCAAAATAGAGCACAACATTTCTCTGAATTCGTTCTTGAGTTCATTCATTGATCTATTGAAAGAGGCTTCCCATCCATCCACTTTTCTCGTTAAAGTAGCAACTCCTTGTCTAATATAAGATAAATCAGATTTCTGCCTTGCTAAGGTCAGCAAGATTTGTTGAACTTGGTCTTTCATGTTTGTACAGCCTCGCTCTGATACCAATTAAGCAAAAAAAAAAAAAAAAAATTAAGATTAACGATCTTAATCCATCTGCACTCATAACTGAACTAAACTAGGCTTAAACTTACTAAAACTCAAGCAAATGATCAAACGACCAAGAAGAATAGAAGAAAACTAACAAAACACTTCATTTCTTTCAACTTTTGACCCCTTACAAAATGAACCAACATCCCTTTATATAGAGAAAGGGATAGATAATGGATCTGGATCCAATTACAAGTTTTGGTTATGCTTTCATCTTGCATCAGTCACTTTCTCTCTCTCTCTAATATATATATATATATATATATATATATATATATATGTGTGTGTGTGTGTGTAGCTAACCTTGCAACCATATATGGTACGTTCTATCTGGGCGGTAAATTGATCCCATTGTGACAAGTAGCCATTAGCATAACTTAGGTCACCGATATGGCAGACCATATCTACTTCAGGTCCTTGATAAGCTGATCTGTAGTGTTTAAACACCCAGGCTGGTAATTGTTGTGCTCATTTGAACCATCACGCTCAGCCTAGGTCAGAGACACATAAGTATAGCTGATAATTTAATATATATCCGGAAGCCTATTAACATCGGATCAAGAAAATAGTTTCCATTTTGCATTCAAAAGCTTGTTCAGGGAATCTCCAAACCTTTCCCGCAAAGAGGCCTATCCAGGATAAGGAGATGCTCTAAAACAATATACTTTTCTCCAAATGCATAAGTTGTTGAATAATCTATGTCCCAGACGCTAGGTGTACATGTATCAAGAAGTATGAAGGAATAACAGACTTTAGAGATGGGCATATAGAGCTGTAGCGGAATAAAAGATCTTTGGTGGAAAAACAATAAGCAAAAGGAAATAGCAACTGGTAAAAGCTGCTAAAAGATTGGCACACTGAGTTAGGCCATAAATCTTTCAGAAAGCTTGTATGAAAGAAGCCACGGTATTCTTAGCGAATGGAGAAATAATTGTATCTTGGGAAGCAGATTTAAAGATATTTTTTGTCGACGATGAAGAAATGAGTTTGTATCTCAAAAAGAAGAAGAAATTTGATATCTACTCAACGTTCCTTTAATCTGATCAAGAACTGAGCCTATATATCAAAATCCTGAACAAGTTGATCTCATTCAAAGCTCCAAACTTCTAAACAGTGAACTTCAAACTGTTGCCTACATCATATTGGTCATCTGCACCAGCCACTTTCACGCAATTTACTAAACTTGGTCACTTACTCGGATTGGTAGGGAGTTTATTTTGTTTGCTCATGCGTCTCGATGTGGTGCTTAGTATACTGAGAATATGTAACTTGCCTAAGCTCTGGGTAGCAAATTCAACCAGCACTTGGTTGTGTTCTTGCTCTTGGCATGTTCAGATTTATGGACAATGTTAGTTTCAACTTTCTGTTTAGATCATTATTGAACATCGAGACCACAGGCAACTGATATTCTTGAATGCATACTTCACTGCATCTAAATTTCGTCCATAAGTGACTTGCGTTACTATGTGTGCTCATACCTCTGAAGTGACCCACATCTGTTGTGACACGTTGCATAACCAGGTATTTTTTACGTTAATCATGTTACCAAACCAAGAATGTAGATGATGCAGCTGTAAATGAAGAATTGAGGTTATCCTTGGAAATATGCTCTGACTTGGACCTTTGTGTTTAAAGCTAATGAATATGTGTATTCATGTGTGTTAACTGAATGCAAATTCCGAATTGTTGTTCTGATCATGGTGATAATTTAGAGCAGTCTTTACCAAGGAGTTAGCCAATCTTGAACCACTTTGCCTACACAGATACCAGTAATGATTGTACCTGCTTCGCCTTCTTCGTTCATGCATCTGAACATGGTGATCTGAAGGCCTTCTCCCTCCCAGAGAAAAACTTGTCAAATAGACATAACAGAATGTCAAGATCCTTTTCTGGGCCCGAGTGTAAGAGAAGCATCAACCTTTAAAAGATCCTGTAAACAACTTATTTGGCAAGTCAGATGAAAACACTAGTGGGGGTGTTTGATTACTTCAAATTTCAAATCCACGGATATGATGTATCATGCTTTTGTAGAATTAATCAAACTAATGATCTTAGGTCAAACCAAAGGTTTCAGGGGCGAAGCCAGGGCAAGGGCCATGGTCTCACCTAAAAAAATAAATAAATAAATAATTACATGTAAAATAAAAAAAAATACTTGTCCTACATAAAAAAATTGAAAAATGATATTTCGGCCCAAGTCGAAATTTAGAAACTTTACTTCGGCCCACCTCATAAAAAATTTCTAGGTGTGCCCCTGAAAGGTTCACACTTGAAATCCTTAGTTTGCCTTTTTGCATTGAGAGGAGATCCAATTTAACAGCCAGATTGGATGGAGGGAATGAGAAGGAAATGGAGGAAAAGGGTAGTCAATCATGTGTTTGGTTGGTTAATTAAGAATGAGGGGAATGTAAGGAAAACAAAAAGACATGTTTGGTTGCAAAAGAAAGGAAAGGAAATAAAGGGAAAAACAATAACTCAATGTAACTCCAATCCCTTAAAATTTGGAGGGATTGAGATGGAAAGGAAAATGGTTGTTCCTTTCTTTTCTATCCAAAGAAACTTTATAATTATCTCTTTCATTCTCTTCATTTTCTTTCCTTCCCCTCTTTATTTTCTTTCCCTCCATTTCCTTTCCATTCCTTTTCATCCCTCTCTTTCCATCCCTTTCCATTCTTTTGCTGTTACAACTGTAAGTCAATGTTCCAGCAGCTCTTACGACTGTAAGTCAAAGTTCCAGCAGGAGATAGGCTTTGATAACACATCTAATGCACCAGCTCATGGTAATGTCCCCAAATGAGCAATCAGTGTCCCCAAATCAGCAATCAACAATCTTAATGTCTCTAAATCAGAAATCAGCAATATTAAAGGGGAACGAATCAGGCAAGAAGAAAACACACCATCAGCCAGTGCTAACATCTCAGATCGTGGTAACGTTGCAACTCATCATTTCATAAAATCAGGTGCCACCAATATTGCAGGGACACAAATCGGGCAAGAGAGAAAAACTGATCTTGATAAAAATGAGAGATTTAAGGATGACATTGATCAAAAGGAGAGAATCAAGGCGAGAGGTTGTAATCCGATTGAAAACGGTGGACTGAATTCAAATTTGAATTCATCCAAACTATGTATAAAATCGTATTGAGTAAGGAACCAGATCATCAAAGAATTGATGACTAAGTCATGGAGTAGGATTTTTCCCAACCACATTAATTTTTTAGTCATCTTCTTCTCCTTTCTTCTTTTTTCATGGTATCAGAGTTGTAAAGCTTCCACCGGCAAATTGATTCTGATCGTTAGCTCATCATCAAAATGTGAGAAGCCACATGTTACAAGTGTCGTAGCTGATGTTGAAGGAGGCAGCCCCATGCAAACTCGCCAGAGAGGGTCTTCCAGGCGTGACTTTCTCTGGGGCGCGTTTTTGACTGGAGGCGATTCAGAGGTCGAGCTAGGTGGCGTTGGATTCGGGCAAGTGTCTAATATTTTTGGACAAATTTGTAGATTTTTTGGACAACCCTGTGGAGAGATACAGAATTTACAAGTGCCGCAGGTCTTCAACATGTCGACATCTGCAACAAATTCGAGAGCTGAGTACCCCTATCCCTCCACCATGAATGTGGCTAATTTTGTTTCAATCAAATTGTCACACAAAAATTTCTGGTTGTGGAAAACACAAATTCTTGGTATCATAGAAAGCAAAGATCTGCTTGGGTTTATTGATGGAACGATTCTCAAGCCATCTTCTACCATTGAATCTTTTGAGAATGGTGAAACTGTGAGATGACCAAACCCTGATTATTCTACTTGAAAAAAATCAGACTGTCTTCTAAGAGGATGGCTCACTGGGTCTCTCACAGAAGAAGTCCTTGGACTTGTCGTGGGACTTGAAACCTCTAAACAAGTATGAAAAATCTTGACAAGAGCATTCGCTCGTGAGTCAAAGGACAAAGAAATCATGTTGACAAGAAAGCTACAACTCCACCGCAAACAAAATAAACCTATGACAAAATATATTACTAGTTTCAAGGCTATATGTGATGAACTTGCTGCGATTGGGAAGTCTCTTGAGGATGACGACAAAGTTTTTTGGCTTGTTAACGGTCTCAGACCAGGATATGAGTCATTCATGACTTCAATTCTCAAGCCGCCGGCTCCCTCATATCTTGATCCAACGTCACTACTTCAAGGGCATGAAACGATGAAAGACTTACATGCGGGAGAGGCTAGGTTGAACAGCCAAATGGCCTTCTTCACACAACAATCCAGCAATCAAACCAACAAAAAACGATACAACAATAGTTGGCACAATGTCAATGGCAACAATAGTCGGTTCAACTCCAATGGACGTGGGTTCAATCCTACAACCCAAACACAAAATCAGCAAGGATCGGCCAATGGAGAGACAAATAAATCTAAGATACCATGTCAGATTTGTGGCCTAAATAATCACAATGCGTTTAATGTTATCACAGATTTGATCACGCTTATCAGCCATGCGATACACCACAGACATTTGCTGCTATGAAAATTGCTGATCCTACTGATCAAGATTGGTTCCTTGACACCAGAGCAAGCTCTCATGTGACTGATGATCCAGGTAAACTCAAAAGTTGCATTTCATATAGAGGAATAGAAAAAACTTATGGTAGGAAATGGCTAACATCTTGATATTACACACATCGGAGCTGCTCACATTCATATAGGGAACCAAATGATTCCTCTCAACAATGTGCTTCTCATGCCTGATAATAAGAAAAATCTTATTTCTGTCAGTCAACTTACTTCTTCTATGCCTTATGTATTTGGATTCTCTTCCAATTTCTTTGCTAATAAGGACAAGGAGACCAAGGAAGTGATTGCAACAAGGTCTAGAGAAGGCGATTTGCATGCCCTCAAGCCAAAACCAAAGAACGTGTTCTTTTCAATGAGATTCCGATCAGATCCCTTTGAAGTTTGGCATAGATGTCTAGGGCATCCACATCATAAAATTTTAGAGTTTATGACTGCAAATAAATTGATTACTATGACAGAAAGTTTGCCTAAATATTTTACTTGTGCTAGTTGTTAGATGGGGAAGGCGTGCCGCCGACTCCCTTTTATTTCTATTGAAGATGAGTGTGATTCATTATTTGCTAAACTTCACTATGATTTATGGGGACCAACTCCTATTGCTTCTTGCCAGAATATCAAATATTATGCTTTATTTGTGGATCAATTCTCTAGATATTCCTGGATTTATCAATTGATACGAAAATTTGAATTTTTTGCCAAGTTTCTTGAATTTCATAAAATGATTCAAACTCAATTTGATGGGAAGCTCAAGGTATTTCAAAGTGATCAGGGATGAGAGTTTAATAGTTTGGTTCTCATGGATTACTTAAAAGAGAATGACATCAAACATCAAAAGTCTTGTCCTAAGACACCCGAACAAAATGGTATAGTGGAATGTAAGCATAAGTCGGTTACTGAATTGGGACTTACTACGTTGTTTCATAGCCATCTTCCAGCTCAATATTGGGTCGAAGCTTTCTCCACTGCGGTATGGCTTATCAACAGATTTCCCTCGCAAATTTTACACATGCAATGTCTATATGAACTGCTTTTCAAGAAACGGCCTGATTATTCCCGTCTTCGTGCTTTTGGATCTAGATGCTATCCCTATCTTAGAGGGTATACTAATCATAAATTTCAGCCCAAGTCTCTACCATGTGTATTTCTTGGATATACCAACCATCATAAAGGATATCGATGCCTATATCCTCCCACTGAACATTTATACATCTCACGCCATGTCGTATTCGACGAAACCATTTTTTCCTATCAAAATACCACGCCAACTCATAGAGCCATCACCTCCCATGCTGATTTTGTATCCTTTTCAGACTCACCCACTGACCATCATTATGCATCCCAACGTCTAGCCCAAATGCACAATTTCGAAGATCCTTTTTCACCTCCATCTGAAGACCCTCCTTCACTGTTTCCTTCATCAATACCAATAACTTCATTACCTTCCCCTCTCACTCTCCCTAGCCCACCATTACTTTCCACGAATCTCTCTCTTTCCACTCATTCCATGACTACTTGATCCAAATCAGGCATTATCAAACCTAATCCTAAGTATGTCTTTACTACCTTACCCATTCCAACCAAACCGTCACATTATACTCTTGCTCTCAAGCACCCAGGTTGGCATCAAGCTATGAAAGAGGAAATGGCTGCTTTACAGGGCAATCACACTTGGGATCTTGTGCCTCGTACACCAAATATGCATGTGATTGGTAGTCGATGGGTCATCAAAACCAAACTGAAAGACGACGGACAGCTTGAACGTCTTAAGGCCCGACTTGTAGCACAAGGATATAGTCAAGTTCAAGGTCTGGATTTCTTGGAAACCTTCACCCCAGTGGTAAAATCTGCTACTATAAGAATTGTTCTTAGTCTTGCCCTTGCGTTTGATTGGCCTCTCGAGCAATTAGATGTCGAGAATGCATTTCTGAACGGTTATTTACACGAGCTAGTGTATATTGAGCAGCCTCCTGGATTTAAGGATCCATCCAAGTCACATCATGTTTCTAGATTGAATTGAGCTCTCTATGGATTAAAACAAGCTCCTCGAGCATGGTATGACAGATTTGCCTACTTCCTGTTTTCTATGGATTTCATTGCTAGCATCACCGATCCCTCTCTTTTAGTTCGCAAACAAGACAAATTTGTCACTATTTTATTATTGTACATTGATGATATTATTCTTACAAGTAATTCTCATTCATTCATATAATCTATTCTGGTGACTTTCAGACAACAATTTGTTATGAATGATCTGGGTGATCTGCATTATTTCTTGGGAATTCAAGTTGTACGCACTTCTGCTGGCCTGTTCATGCATCAGTCCAAATATGCTCAAGACATTATTTTTAGAGCACAAATGCAGCACTGTAAATCTGTAAGCACACCGGTTATTGCTAGTGTTAAATCTCTTGAAGGGATTGATGCTCTCTGTTCTGATCCAACAACATATCGGAGTCTTGCAGGAGCACTTCAGTATCTGACTCTTACACGGCCAGATCTGTCTTATGTTGTAAATTTTGCATGCCAATTCATGCATGCCCCAACGATGACACATTTTCAACTCCTTAAACGGATCCTCCGATATGTCAGTGGTTCCTCTCACTATGGTATTCAATTTTTTAAATCTCACGATTTCACTCTTCGGGCATACTCTGATGTGAATTGGGCTGGCTGTCCTGATACACACCGCTCATCTTGTCAGCTTGCTGATATGTTTACCAAACCACTGTCTCAGCACAGGCTCACATTCCTTATTCGACATCTTGGCTTACGTCTGCTAGCTGCCCTTCGGTTGAGGGGGGATGATAGCACATCTAATGCACCAGTTCCTGGTAACGTCCCCAAATCAGCAATCAGTGTCCCCAAATCAGCAATCAACAATCTTAACGTCTCCAAATCAGAAATCATCAATATTAAAGGGGAACGAATCAGACAAGAAGATAACGCACCATCAGCCAGTGCTAACGTCTCAGATCGTGGTAACGTTGCAGCTCATCATTCATAAAATCAGGTGCCACTGCCACCAATATTGCAGGGACACAAATCGGGCAAGAGAGAAAAAGAGATCTTGATAAAAATGAGAGATTTAAGGATGACATTGAACAAAAGGAGAGAATCAAGGCGAGAGGCTGTAATCCGATTGAAAATGGTGGACTGAATTCAAATTTGAATTCATCCAAACTATGTATAAAATCATATTAAGGGAACCAGATCATCAAAGAATTGATGACTGAGTCATGGAGTAGGATTTTCCGAACCACGTTAATGTTTGAGTCATCTTCTTCTCCTTTCTTCTTTTTCAGGCTTGTGCTCCCCCATTTGGGCCCCTTGAAACAAAAGGTTCAGCCTCATCGATGTTGTAGCCGCTAGTCCAGCTGAAGTTAGCAAAGAACATGCCATATCGCAAGCCAAAGAAGAGTACTAAAACCACGTCTGTCTCTCTGACTCTGTAAGCATGCCTGTGGGCGCATTGGATGCCGTTAGGCTTTATTCCTGGATGTTGAGCCTTTGACTTTAGGCTTTTTTAACAACAGATTTTCTCATTATCAGTTTTATTTTATTCTATAACCTTATATATATATATATATATATATATATATATATATATATATATATATATATATATATATATATATATATATATATAGAGAGAGAGAGAGAGAGAGAGAGAGAGAGAGAGGAATGGGTATATCGCAGATCACTGTGCTCAGAGTAGAGAGGAATGGGTTTCATTCCAGGACTTCCCTTGAGCAAGGGGGGCCAAATTAAACTTTCTAAATTTTAACAAAGGTCGAAATATCATTTTTCAAAATTTTTATATATGACAACTGAAATTTTCTAAAATTTACATAGGAGGTGCTAGGGCCCCTATGCCCCCCCCCCCTTGGCTCCACCCTTGCTCCCAGCAAATGGAGCCAAATCTCTAAGAGTTCACGGCTTCACAGATTGACGCCCTGTGAAAACATGCCGAAAATTACTGGATTTTTTGTGATAGCAAGTTAACAGCATATGGATGCTTAATTGAATTGACTTGGCTATGCTTTTGGGTGAGCGGGGTTTCCATTGTCCGGCAGAAGGCTCAACCCGCCACTCAACCTCTCATCCCCTTGTTTCTTCATGGACCTTGATTTCTGCTGAACAAGGCACTAGCAATAAACTGAAGTTAGATCAGGACAGAATGTGGAATGAACATAGAAAATACCTGAAATTTGAAGGAGAGAAAACGCCTATCTAGTCTTCAGCTGATGGTTTGGAATTTGAAAACTTCAAAGTTACCCATTTTCAGGTTAGTAGGAGCTAAGACTTCTTGATGGCATGAGGTCATGTATGTGGCTTGAAATGACCAAAGTACCTTGTATGGAAAAGAGCAAATGAGATTGAGTTGCTTGCATCCCTACCATATACACAATAAGAGCTGGGAGACATTTTGGTAATTTTCTAAGAAAGAATGTCCTACTAGTTTTTTTACTTTTTTCAATTTTCATTTTTTTCTTCAAAAAAAGTTTGCTTTTTTCTGTGTGAACTGGGGGTATTTTCATCATAACCATAGTAGCACACAAAAATTTTGTGCACCAGTATGATGGTGCATATAACCAGGTTCGTATGAACAAGAGTAAAAAATAATAATAAATGACTAAAATACCTTCTTTTTAAATAATAGTAATAACTTTTTGTCCCTTTCATCTGTCTCAAAGATTGTCTTAAATTTGTAGGATGTGTTACTGTATCTCATAAGTCTACTCCAATCTTTGGAGCAGATTCATGAGAGATAATAGCTTTTTACTGTTGCAAAATAGCTCGATCAAGGAGATTGCAAGTCCTTCTCTTATCTTGGCACATCTAAATGTTCATGAAATATGGTAGCCCTATTATTAAGTACTTCAGCATCAGGAAGCTGATATGTGTACATGTTCATTAAAAAAGTTATGACACTAGTTTCAAAGACTGTTAATAGTCTTTCACACTTCCTTATGTGAGTAGGAGGTTAACAATTCCTTGAATAAGACATGAAAGTCTCCTCCTTCCCCTTGCCTCTAGGGTTTGGGCTGACCTAGGTGGAGTGCTATATCCATCAATTGGAGTATCATGCTCTCACCTTTTATGATCTAGGAGAATAGCACCCACGAGAATCCAGTCGGTCATGAGTTGGGTGCCCAAGGCAAAAACCTGAAAAGATTTCCTTCGTGGGTCGAGTGTATGTGGGTCGAGTGAAGGAATGTCAACGGATTGGATTCGGATCAGATATATCCTTAATCATATCCACTTTTTCGGATATTCACATATTTGGATTCGAATTCGGATTCGAATTTGAATAAAAAAAGTCATATCTGAATCCAAATCTAGAATCTGATTTTACAATCCAAATCCGATTTTTATATTTATATCCGAATCCGAATGTGAACTTTGAACCAATTTTTAAAATTTAATAGCATTAAATACAAGATATTTGTCTAAAAATGAATCCCATCTGAATCCGTATCTGAATCCGATCAGATGTCATTTATTAAATCCAAATATGATCTGATTTCTTAATCAGATTTTTTTTCCTTTCCATATACAATTTTTTTGAATCGGCGACGTCGAATGTCCAATTCAAATTTGATATATTGACATCCCTAGTCGAGTGTCTATCTTCAGAAAAGAAGAACATGATGTTCTTTTCTCAACAGAACTTGATACAGAGATTTTTGCGAAAACATTCTTTCAGATTTAAAATTCTCAGTGACTTAAAATTAAACACTGAAACTAGTTTCTTCTACCGCTCATAAAGTTCATTTGGAATTGCAGAAGATAGAGACTACCTTCACGCCAAGAACAAGTATGGTCTCATCTAGAGCAAGTATGGTCTCAAGAATGGCAATTTTTTGGAACCGGCTGTTCTCCAGGCACAATCGCCTCACGGAAGCTCAAAAGATCCATGAGACTCCACAAAAACAGCGATCCCCATATCTTTCCGGTCATGCTTGGAATCTAAGATACAAAAGTAAAGCACCAAAATCAAAAGAAAGTAAGTTGACTATTCATGGTACAAAATGCATCAGAAATAGAGAAATAGAACACGCAGATTGACCACACCATTCACATGAAACAGACTTCTAGCAGTGCTTTCAATCAAAAGCACATAGAAATTAACGAAACCTACAATGCAAAAACTTCATCCACTTAGTTTTCAGGTGAGCAAGAGATTCATCCATACAACCCATAATGAGGCTCGAACACCCTCCAATTCCCCATGTCTCTGGGGGTCTTGAGTTGTGTCGATGTCAGTGATGAAGACAATACACCATTTAACTTAGATGTTGTGTCCTACCATGCACCTTTAGACACATGAACATAGTGCTCGCGAGAATCAAGCTAGAGGCCTTGGTTTTTACAGGCATCTAGCCCGACCATCTATGCTATACTCCTTGAAGCTCATCCTTTTAGTTTAAGATGGCCAGTCCTCTTAAAATTTTCTTAGCTTTTACTCAAAAGATCCAATAAAGCAATAATGCATGTATGTTAGACCTTTTAAGCCTGCAAAAGAAAAACAGACGCATACCATCAAAGTTTCTTTCATACCAAATAAACAAGTCCACATCAGTGGCAATTAAAGACTTCCGCAAACCATACATGCATGGCTTCAAGATCAGTACACCTCCAGCAGCTGCTTATGTAAAAAAATTAGATTTGCCTTAATTGGCCATCTTCAATTGCAAATATATATTATACTTATTCAAATTATAAGTTGTGGAAACAAATTAAAAAAAATCCTAAATAGATGCTATCTCAAGTAATTTAATTAAACCAAAGATGTATACAAAATGACTTTGAAAAAAAATTAACAAAACTATTACAGTGTTTAACTTTGCAGTGAAAATAGCTATACAAGACCATTCTTTGTAATACTAAATTAAGTGTAGAAATGAGTGAAATTTTAAAACCACTACAAAAATTGGCTCCTAGTGATCATGGTTAGAGTGTAGCTGATAAAGATTTGGAATCTCTCGCTTGGTGATAGACATCACCTGTAAGATCACCACCTGCAGGCCTTTCAGCAAGTGCAGGGGTTCAATCTTTGCCAAAAGGACTCAACATATGGCATCGCAGGATGGTGTAGAAGTCCTTCTTCTAGTATATTTAACTACTAAAGAAAAACAGAAAAAGCAAAAGTTCACTCCTAGATTGGAAAAGAAGATCTCACAACATGAAGAATCTACAGACCACAAACCTGCCTTTTCTGCCATTTTAGATATGATTTTTTGTCAGAAAAATCTGCCTGTGAAGTACAACACACTAGTTCTAGTGGCACCGAGAGGGTGTTCATCCTTTTCCCAAGTCTACCATTGAGTGCATGAAGAAAGCCTTGTCATGTTCTGGGCATCCGTTGCATATGAAATATGAATAACCAAGCAATCTAGAAAGGAGAGAAAATAGCCATACAAGCATCAAGAATAATTTGCGTGCTCCCTCATTGGCGTTGGCCGTTGCATTGACAAGCGCATAGCCAATTGCAGGGTCAAAGGCGTTATTGGAGCTGGAGGTATAGCTTTAGACATTTTGGCAGAATGCAAGGCCTCCATTTTAAAATGGGGTGTCAATTTTGCTGCACCTAAACACAGACCAGAAATATGTGGCATGCAGCGCTAGTTGAGTAATAATTTACATCACGCAGATAGGGAGTAATATGAATTACGAAGTATGTATTTACATCACGCAGATAGGGAGTAATATGAATTACGAAGTATGTATTTACATCACGCAGACAGAATAATAACTCTTTCATACTTCAGGTTTCATGATACAGCTAATGCCTACTGAATAGACCTAAAGTTCTAGCCCTAATTTTTCAATTGTACTGTGTTTTCTACCCATCTTGACTGCAAACTCATTTTCACCTCAGGATAACAAAGATCAAGCTTTAGACAGCTAACACAATCAGGCAAGCTGCAGCACCTATATCTTTGCGTTTTTCAGCTTGTTTACCAGCCCTTAGCATATACCACTCTTTGCGGCTGATTCAGCTTATCACATCAAAAGGCGTAAACCATTGTCAAGAGTATTGTTCTTCTAGTTATAACAGTAGAGGATTTTCTCAGTGGCAAAGTTGTTCTTTTCGGGAGAGCTTTAAAAAGAAAAATAATCTAAAAATTAAGTAAAAATAAAAATAAAATACAAAATAATGATGATAACAATGAATTTAATGTGCAATCCATGATGATATTAACGTCAAAAAGAGAAACGAAAGACATGGAAAAAAAAAACAGGTTAAATTCTTTTTTTAACATTAACATAATTTCTCTGGAAAAAACATTGTATCTGTGAGAATGGTGTAAACTTCAACGCGTCTATCAATGGACGGAAACTCTCGTGCGGGGCCGTACAATACGTATCGTCACGTTTCAAAAATGCGATACGATACACCACCTGTATCATTCAGTTACGATACAGGCACCGACGATACGTTACGATATTTTACGATACAGCGTATCTTAAAACCAGATCGATACGGTTTACGATACGCTTTTTACAAAATTGCTCTGCACCACTAGGTTTGAGATAAAAGAAACTAACCTCAAGGCCATGAGAATTTTTGCATAGAGTGAACAAATATGAATACTTACCTGTGAACTCACAAATTTTGTCTATCGCTGCATTTCTGTCTTCCCCTATTCCATCAAATGCATCTGTTTGGCTGCTATTGAGTTCGCTTCTTGACAAATCATCAGTAGTCCTCCCTAGATGAAAGTGAATAAGATTATTATGTAAAATAAACAAACAAAATTGACGGAAAAAAAAAATCATCAGTTGAAACATCATGTCATACAACTTGTATTTGAGTGCAGCAAAGAACAATGCAAACTTGAGGTGACTGTTGAATGTGCATCCAACTCCTTTGTGCAATACAACATGCAGATGTCATGCTAAAACATGAAATATAAATATCAAAACTTCCTTAAAACTAAAAACTGGCTGCACCATAATAAATAGCTAGTTGGCCCATCACCAGTTGGCACTCAGCAGCTAATTGGAGCTAATGATGGTCTCAAGTAAGCTATGTAAATAGCAGAACGAAAAAAGACAAGAGAACTGGTCCTTCCCCCCACCACCACTCCTCCCTACCTTTATTCCATTTTTCACAGAATCATCAGAACAAAATGTCCATGATTACATTCTATTTGAGATGTGATGCGTCCAGAAGCTAATCACTTCCCAGAAGCTGGAGAGGATAATAAAAGCAGGATTGCAACAGGCAGAACTGAAGGTGACGAACAGGTGCAGTAAAGCATTAAGCAAGAATCAAGCTCACCTATCTGGGCAACAACATTCCTTGTGTAAACTTAAAATGCATTATCAAGACCATAGAAGAAGCTATTCAATTCTGCGAGCCTCATAGGCACTTTCAAGTAAAAAAACTGATCAACCGCCTACTCGTTAAGAAAAGAAAAAGATATAAGACATGAGGACATGTTCTGTCTCATAAAGCATGAAGTAAGAAGAACCAACATTGTATGTCAAGAAAGAAGATTAAAGAAAACATGCCATGCCATTGCTGAATATGAAAATCCACAAGTGTTGGCAAAGAACATTCAAGAGCACACTAGTCAAACATAGGAGAAAATGATCAAACAGCTGCAAGCTGTCTCCCAGAGGAAAACCTGCTGGAAGCCAGGGAGTTGATTCTTTCCATTAGAATAGGTCCGGTATCAAAATGAACTGATGAAAACAGATCAAACGTTCTAGTAAGACATGGTAACTTTAGTATACATAAGTGTTAGAGACACCCAAAGATGCGCCTGCATGACAATCCCATGCAGCAGTTCTACGACAAAAAAGAAGAAACGTGAAAGGTTCACCTCTAAAGCCAACATATCAAGGAATAGAATAGAAACATCAATCCCATGACCAAAATCAGCTACAAGATTTTTTTAATTTTTTAGCCACTCCAATACATGCATCATGAGCAATACAAATTAGACTTAGTTGTGGGGTATTATTGATAACAAGACCATTGCCTCAATACACTTCAAATGGCAGTAACTTCAGAAAAAAAAAAAGGAATTCGACTAAATGTAAGGTTGAAATGCTAAATTCAGGACTGTTCAATAAGTATTGCCAATAAAGGACAACCTTTAACAAGAGAAACGTGAAAGTTCCAAAATAATCAAGGCAAGTTTTAAAAAAGGTGTTTCACAGTGAAGGAAACCTAAATTCTTTTCAGAAATTCTCAAGAACACAACAAAATATTTAAAAATAATAAAAAACATGCCTAATGCTATCATCAAACCAGAGTTTTTGCCCTGTTAATAAGAAAGGCCTCCTGTTAATTGAACCATAGCTAGTTCATTAATTACATTAGGTTAATGAGATCAAATTATTAAAATAGCATCGATAAATTTACAACCGACCACTCAACCTTTGGGCAATAACAAATGGATCATCATTTTTTGCACCACAATAAATAGGCTGTCTTCTTATAAAAAAGACATTAAAATATATACATAATTTGCCATTTTAACCTTTCTTTGAATTTATTTTTAGAAAATAAAATTTAAATTAAAAAATCACCAGCTGCAAGGCGAGACGGTGTCCATCCATTGATCTCCACCAGATGCTGAGGATTGGGGCAGCAGCATCCAATTCCTAGTTGCTCGCGAAGGGTCGATTGCTCAACCCTTGTTATCCCACTCACTCCCTTGTCATGGAACAAGGATGGTCAAGACACACAATCCTTGTTGTTCTGGCAAGGGTCGAACCATTGCCCTGCCCAACAGTTATGGTTGAGGACAGCCCTAATCTTCACTGATCCGTCCGACAACGAGGATCGCTCGACTGAGGGTGGGGTCATCCTCAACCCTTATCAAAAAAGGGTGAGGGCTCGACCCTTGCTGGATTTATGAGGGTTGTAGAAACACAAACCACAAGAATAGACCAAGGAACGAACACACGATGTACGTGGAAAAATCTCAGAACGAGGAAAAAACCACGGGGAAGCTCTAACCTAGGGGCACACCGCAACCCTAGGAGAGAGAAAATTCTTATTCACTCAATTCAACAATTACACATAAGTGAGAATATAAAGGAGAGAGGGGAGAAGCCGCCTAGGGTACCGAGCCGTCCTCGGTACCCGCGCCCAAGGGATCCGGATCCAGATATGGATCCGG